>ML847362.1:8565-20637 GCA_009831015.1 Picea engelmannii | reverse complement strand
CATGTCCTTCATACTCATTCAACTCCTCATCCATTGCTAATTGTGGTTCATACCACCCTGGTTGTTTAATGGTACAATATTATGTGAATGACATGGTTGTGTGAAATCCTTTACCATATGATATATACTTCCTCAAACAATCTGTAAACTCTTCATTTGACACTCCCATGTATGGCCATTGATTTTCCACTTGAAATTTTTCTCACTGAGTCTCCTTCAGGATGGGAGGATACAACTGCAATGGACCCCAAATTTACGCATAAAAAAATAATAATTAGGGTCATTATAATTATTTAATGCTTCCAATACCTCTCGGACATTTCTTAACTATACTATAAGGTGATTTAAAACTTATTTTTCTTTCCACCATTTACACTTAGCAAATCCTTGAACAAATGTAAATGAAAGACTATCTCAATCCTAATCTCAAGGAAGGTAGAATGTAGCTTAATTACTTAAACAAATATATAGGTATATATATATATACTCACCATAGAATATGCGTTCTAGTTGCGCAATTTATAGACATACTATGGAAATGCATCAATGCATATAATGACCCTAGTTCTAAAGTAATGAATAAATCCCTCAGTTGTATGTGACAAGTATTTATTGAACGAGTTATTACTATTATGGCATTCAGTATGTGAAAATGTTAAGACTTAGAAAAGTTGTAACTAAATGGTCGGTACATGTTCATTCCTAATTAATTTCCATTCTCATTGGAACTAACCTTAGCACAAGGGTTAACACATCCTATGTAAGTGTATAACTCTAACTAAACTAGAAGAAAAAGGCTAAGACATAACCTAAAACAAATTGTCATCACAGTTTCCATAAGTTTGATGCGAGGTTGGCATAGATACGACTGCCATGGCTTAAATGAACCCTACCAAAGGGATTTATGGCATCCTGTAACGCGTTTCCTTGGGACCATCTCTTGGTTTATACACCCCTTGTAATCCTGCCACCTTTCCCTAATCACATGGCCTAAGTACAACTCTTCATTAATTCCATTGAAATAACCTTTGGAGGTTTCCTGAGACTATTGTTTCACCCTTCATCTTGGCTCTATGAAATTGGCACATTCATTACAGTGTTAACCCTGTTATATTCCTTCTCGGTATCATAGCCAATGTTTGTTGGAGTCAGTCTTGCTCTGGTAGAGGAAATTATGGTGGACAATACCCATCAGACACTACCGTAAGTGAGGTAAGGACCTTCTGATTGTTTATATCCAAAATCTCGGTATTATGAAAAGTTTACTGTATGCATTAGTCCCTTCGAAAAATTCCTAAAGGCACGACTTGCATGTCTTCCGTGGTCTCATGTAGAGTTTTGGGTATTGGCATTTCTCCCAGCATTGTTTAGGGATTTATTGTATGTCTTCACTTCTTTCTCTAAGTTATTAGTATTTACGTTCCCGATATAAAATGATAGTCATGTATTCGAGCCCTTCGGAGATACACTTTCTTTGGCATAGCTCCTTATCTGTTCGTGGTTTTGACTGTATACTTTATGGGTTTTCTTGGGTTTTCTACCCTAGCTAGGAACTGGGTTTTTGAACTATGTGGAAGAGCATTTCCCTTATGATTTTCGTATCTTTGAGTTTTTCAATTATAGTTACACGGATATCGAGTATCTTTGCATTTGTTTAACGAAGTCTTCAATCTACTAAATTTCTTGAGGGTACATATCTCGATGCTTGCTAAGGTTCCGATTCGTTTTAGAGGTGGAAACACACGTTTCTTTTTGTAACCCTTCCCAATATAAGCACAAAGTTTCTTATTTCCTGAGTATATTCCAGTAACACTCGGCCTCTAATATGCTCATCATGTTCCAAGCAATTGCACGGTAAAAGGGTTTAAAAACAATCATGAGAAAATTCTTCGCAGTACAGTTAATTCTGTGAATACCTTACCCCTCACATGCTTAAATGAATTTGTCTCCTCCAAATCTGTAAGTATGGTTTTTAACAAAAGTTACTTTACTTATTCTATAATGCATTTATACCAATATGAATACAGTTTATGTCTCCTATCATGTGTCTTTATTTCAGAGTTCTAGGACATGACCGAGGAATTACCCTCATCTATTGTCCTGCAGATTTGGATGTATTAACTATTTTATTTTATTTAAATCGCATCAAGGAAAGAAACTCTAATTTGTTCAGGACTCTATTCTCGATTTCATTTTATTTATTTCCAAGATGGTTTTGGTTAACTATGAGGATAAACTCGTAACCTTATTATGTGGCCAATCGGGAAACCCTGTAGGTCCCATTTTATATTGTTCATTCTTTATTATTATTCTTGCTTTTAGGATTCTTAATTATTCACTCTCTTTCTAAAATGATTGATTAAAGTTGGATTACTATAATATAATGATGGGACCCATGTCTAACTGCGAGGGTACCCATCTGGCGATCCTTGGCCCACTCCACCCCTTCGGGTCTGTGGAAGATTTTCTCATGGATGCAAGGAGGAAGACGACATTTCCTTCTAGAACCGCAAGCTAAGTGCAATCTGAATTTTCTTCTGCGTTGTCTCTTTTGTAAACATTTTACCCTAATAATTTATTCTATATTCAGTATTTGAAATTATGTTTTCTACCAACCAAATACTAATTATATTTTCCTTGGTCTCCATACAGGATTTGCGTGCATTTGAAGTCTTTGAATTCTAGGATATCTTCTTGTGCAGGAGGTACTTGGGTTCCATTTTACAACGCTCTCAAAAAGTTATTATCTAGGTTTTATCGAATGAAACGATTATGTTCTTAGAATACATTTATCGTGGAATTTATCCCAGACTCTTGTAACAGCATGTTAATTATATATTAAATAAAAGACATAGGGGAAACCCATACTGAAATGAGATTTCACTATTTGAGATTTATAAATGCAGTATTGCATAGAGTCGAAGACACATTTGAATATTTAACCATTGTTGGAACATGTAATAAGTTTGGGTATTTTAGTTACAATACTTTTACTCCTGCGTATTGTAATGAAACATGGTTGTAGCTATTTGCTCCAAGCCTGTGGATATACATATCTTCTATTATTATTATTAATAGAATGTACATATGTCCTTTCAGCCATACGAATATTGTGGTTAACTATAAACAGTCTCTGCACTAGGAATTTCTATAAATTAAAACAAAAACTTCCTTTATGTTTTACTGTGAAATAACTGAATTGTATATCGTCATTTGCATAGTCTTAAGAATGGAAGATTTTCTTCAATTTATCATATGTCCAAGCCTTCAAAATCTTGTTGAATGAATAAATTAGATGTTGAGTAGTTCTGAAATCCTGTACAAGCAGCTTATATATATAGTCCCATTTGGGAAATTGCATTGTTCGATACTCTTGACTAATTGATACAGTTCTACGTATTTATCTACAACAATATAGGCATATATTTATATTTAAATCTCAAGTTCACTTCCAAAAATTCATTTAGCATTTGTATAGTCTAACTATTATCCCTTCAATTGATTACCTATACATACATAATCCCATGTATGTGATGTTAGAAGTAATACAGTACCGATTCCATTTAACTTAGATGCATCTTCCAATATCTTTACATAATTCAGTTCCATTCACAACTAAGATACACAGAAAGTTTACTCAATGCATACAATTAAATTGTAAGGGTTTATCCTACAATTTATTCCATTCCACCAGTAATTTAATCAATAGAACAAATCATCCAGAATTAAACAAATGTATGTTATCAACCATTAATTCAAAATAACATTCAATCAAAGAAACTGTATATGGACATATCTGAGCAAGTTGTTGAACAAAAAATGGAACAGCCAAGTTCCTCCCAACCTTAGAACATAATAGAAAGTAAACTTTCTCTGTTCACCCCTAGCCTGACCATGAATCCATGAGAGTGAATTCCAGAACTCCTCCTTAGCTATAGTCCTTCAATTTTCAGAAACTTCACCTTGCCTCACACTCATAAAATAGTTCTCATAACAGAAAGTGATCCTTATTTCCCCTAACATACTAGGCAATGTCCTACCTCCTCTCATATGTTATATATCCCAAAAACATTTGTGCCTAAGTCTTTTCATCTTGGGAATTTTTGCATATTTACAAATCCCTAATTTTCAGGGGTTGTCAATGGCCAAATTCTTGATTTTCCACTTGTAACATTTAACTCTGAGGTAGTTCCAACATGTTCCCCACTCATGGAGTCATGGTCAGCTGATTTCGACCTGGTTGTTCCATTTGTCTATCAGCAATAAATATAAAACTATTTTTTTTCTTACAAGTTTCATCACCAAAGTGTTGGTTAGGACAAATCAAATATTTCCCCAACAGTCATAATCATAATTTACAATTAACTAAATTCTAAATTCGGAATTGCCATAAATGGCAATAATTTTCCAATTTTTAATTTACCAAAAATGGAAATAAATTCCTATGTATTTTTCAGACTTAATAAAAAATTATTTTGGGGGATATTACATCCTTTCCCCGTTCAACGCAACACTTTCCTCAGTGTTCTTTCCTTTCTCAGAACATGGTTGGATGAGATTTTTGAAAATCTCCTTCCAATTCCCAAGTGGCCTCCTCAGGGCTAAAGTGCTTCCATTTCAATTTTAACTGGGCGACGACTTTGTTCTGTAGTGTTATTTATCTCCTATCCAGAATGTGTAGAGGTTCTTCTTGGAACTCACCTTCTGGTTCCACTAGCACCAAGTTCCAATCCATCATGTGAGTAGGATCATGAACATGATTCTTTAACAAAGAAACATGAAATACATTATGAATTTTCAGATTTGCAGGAAGTGCATGTTTATATGCCACATGTCCAATTCGAGCTAATATATCGAAAGGGCCACAAAACCTGGGAACCAAATTGGAACAGTTTCCTAGCTTTAGTGAACTTCTTCTGGCTTTGACTTTTAAATAAACGTGGTCCCCCACATGGAATTTCTGGTGTCTTCTTTTCAGGTTCGCGTAACTTTTCTGTCTATCTTGTTCTTCTTTTAAATTATGTTGTACTTTTCTTACTGTACTCTCCATTTCCTTGAAAGATTCTGGCCCCACCATGAGTCTATCAACTTGGTTATCCTAGCTAATCGAAGTTGTACACTTTCCTCCATACAATACTTCAAAGGGGTTCATCTTAGCTGATGTTTGGTAACCATTGTTGTACACAAATTCCACTAAGTTTAGGTAGTCTCCCCACTTACTCAGTTTTTTCCTTACATACATCCATAGCATATCTTCCATGATTTGGTTTGTTTGTTCAGTCTGCCCATTCGTTTATGGATAGTAGCTTGTGCTGGAATTCAAGTTAGTACTTAACCCTGCAAACAATTCTTTCTAAAATGCAGATGTGAATTTTACGTCTCTATCCGAAATCACCATTTTAGGAATACCATGCAGTCTAAAAATTTATTTCATGAATATTTCAACGATGTTAATAGCTTTAAAAGTAGACTTTACAGGAATAAAGTGTGTAGACTTACTAATCTTATCAATTAATACCATGATTGAATCAATTTGTTTTTGAGTTCTAGGAAAACCTGTGATAAAATCCAGTGATATAGTCTCCCATTTCCATCCTGGCATAGGTAGAGGTTGCAATAGGTCAACTGGATGTTGGTGTTCATCTTTCCCCTTTTGACAATATTGGCACTTAGATAAGTATTTTGTTGCTTCGCCCTTCATATTAGGCCAATAAAATAACTTTCTTAGTGTTGTTACCATTTGTTGGTATCCCGGATGACCAGAATATGGTTTCTTGTGTACTTCATCCAAAACCATTTCTGTCCAAAATCATATCTGTTCTGTCTAAATTTTCTGCATTATTTCTTAAATCTGCCACAGTTTTTATGTAATTTTCATCTGTATTATTTGTAGCCTCTATTCTTTGCTCAAGGTCTCTTTCAGCCTTACTAATGTTCATCTCAAACATCCCATGAATTCTTCTACTTAATGCATCAGCCACCTTGTTTTCCTTACCCTTGATGTGTCTTACCTCAAAGTCGAACTCGCTCAAGAAGGCCAACCATCTTGTTTTCCTTGCGTTAAGGTCTGGTTGACTAAGAAAAAATTTCACACCACTATTATCAGTCAATAACATAAATTTTTTGCCCATTATATAGTGTCACCACATATTTAATGCCTGGATGACAACTGCTAATTCTAAGTCGTGAGTGACGTAGTTTTGTTCATGCTCCTTTAGTTTTGGGGAATCATAACAAATAGTGTTCCCTTATTGAGTTAGGAAACCACCCATACCTTCTTTACTCGCATCCACACAGATTGTGAAGTCTTTGTCCAGATCTGCTACCATTAAAATGGGAACGGTTGTTAACAATTACTTTAACTTATTAAAACCGTCCTAACATTTTTGTGACCAGTTAAACTTGATTCCTTTCTTTCATAATGATGTTATAGGGTATGAAATCTTGGAGAAAACCTCTATAAATATGCGGTAATATCTGGTGATTCCCATGAATGATTGGATGTCCGCTACATCCTTAGGGATCGACCATTCCATGATGGCTTTGATTTTCTATAGGTCAACCACAATACCTTCTTCAGATATTACATGTCCTAGGTACTGTATTTTCTGTTGATAAAAGTCACACTTGTCGAATTTAGCATACAGTTTTTTTTTATTAAAGTTTGCAGTACTATCCTTAGGTGATCTTTGTGTTCTTCTTGTGTTTTAGAATATACTAAGATATCATCAATAAATACCAGAACAAACTTATCCAAGTACTGACTGAAAATGTTGTTCATTAAACACATAAATGTTGTTGGCGCGTTAGTGAGACCAAATGCTATAACCACAAATTTGTAATGTCCATATCTTGTTCTGAATGTTGTTTTACTTATTTCCTCATCTTTTATTATAAACTGGTGATAACCAGATCTTAAATCCAATTTAGAAAAAATCCCTACTACACTTACTTGATCGAACAGATCATTGATCCTAGGTAAGGGGTATTTATTCTTAACCATCATTTTGTTTAATTGTCTATAATCAATGCACAATCTTAGAGTTCTGTATTTCTTTTTAACAAAAAGGATTGATGCTGCCCATGGTGAGACACTTGGTTGGATGTATTCCTTGTCTGACAATTCTTTTAGTTGAATCTTTAATTCAGTTAATTTGGGTATTTGGTAGGGAACCTTAGATATATGAGCTGAACCATGTAGTAGATCGATTGAAAATTATATGTCTCTCCTTGGGGACAATTTAGGTATCTCATTAACAAACACATCTCTAAAATCATGCAAGACGAAAAAATACTCTAAGCTAGGTTTGTTTTCTTTTTCCAATATATTTGTTACTCAGATAGCATAAATTTGACAACCTTTTGTCATGCACTTCTTAAATTGCATTGTTGAAATCTGTTTAAATTAGACTGGTTTTTGTATGCCTTGTACGGTCCTAACAGTGTCATTTTCATCTTTATACTTGAGTGATTTTTCATAACAATCTAAAACTGCTTTATTCCTTTCTAACCAACCCATTCCAATAATTATATCATACGACCCTAACGGTAGAATATTCAAATTTATCTTTGTGTTTTGATCACCTAAACTGAACTCATAGTCAGAAATAAAATCAGATACTTTTCTTTTTGTTCCTATTGCTAGTTGCACTAGACAATATTTTCCATGTCTTGTTTTCTTAAGTTTATTTGAATCCACTACACCAAGAGAGATGTATTTCAATGTATCTTATGGATCAATTAAAATAGAAATACGAGTATTGTTAATTTTACCTTCAATTTCCACTACAATGGACTGGTGATCAGCTTGTCGGTCATCCACGACTGCATTGATATGATGTAAACTTCTGCCCAGATCTCCCACCATAGAGGCTTCATGTAGGTTGTGAACCATAGTCGTGGCTGCTGAAGTCAAACATGGAAAGTTCCTCCTTAAGTGAGGTTCTCCAAATTACCATCATTTTAACGGTTCTCTAGGTCTATCCCCGAACTTCTTTGTTCCCAGATTGACTGGTTTACCACCGCCTTGGGTGTTCTGGTTGTTCAAGTGAAAATATTTCCATGGAAAACTCTTTGTTGAGTTCCGGAAAGGGGTCGGTTGATATCCCTTCTTTTGTTGATTCATTCGGTCTTCTTTCTTGTCTTCCCAAGCCTTGGGAAATTCTGACCGATGTTTGTATTGGTCGTAACACATTCAAGCCTTCCTGAAAACTTCACTTAAGGACTTGGGGTTGTCGAATTCAATTATGTCCTTATAGGACTCTGGTAAACAGCTTAGGAACTACTAGATTTTTACTTTGTCCTCCCAGATATTAGGCATGAACCTAAATAATTCCAGGAATTTGTTTATCATGTCATCCATAGCCATTTGACCGAGTCGTAGCTAATAAAACTCTTTATTTTTTATTTCATAGTAACTTTCAAATAAATATTGTTTCTTAAAGTATTTCTTAAAATCTGACCACTCCATATGTTTTTCCTTTAGGCCCTTGGAAAACTTCAGATCCCGCCACCATATGCTTTATTTTCCTTTCAGGTTATAGATGGCCATTCTGACATTCATATTGTTGGAATAGTTGTAGATTTGGAAATACTTTTTTATGTCCAATAACCCTACTTCAACCTCCTCCCCTGTTCTGGATTCCCCATCAAAGGTGGATGGTTTGATTTTCTTAAACTCTCCCTCCAGGTGATCCACCTGTTTCCTTTTCTTCCTGTCTTTGTTTTATCTTCTACTGATGGTGTACCTTCGGAAGAGTTGTCCCCTTTTTCTCCTTCAGGACCAAAAGTTTTGAGGCCCTTTTACTAACCTCTTCTTCATGGTTATCGTCCTTTGGGATCTTCATTGTTACTATGCCTTGTAGCAGTACTTCATTTATTTCATGATGTTCTTGTTGTGATTTTTTCAGTTTCTCACTGTCTTCCCTGAAGACTTGTAGTTCCACAATGAGATTTATCATAGTTTCTAGAACCTCAGTAGGTGAACTTACGTCATTTCTCTTCCTTTGTTCTTTAGGAGGTCTTTTCTCAGGATTCTCCTCAAGTCTGATCTTAGCTTCATTATGTGCTACCATGATCACAACATAAATAAAGTTTTATGTTTGTAACAGTAATTGTTTTGTTAGTTTTGCATAAAACATAAAATATGTACTAAGAAAATATTTTTGGCCCTGTTTAAGGTCCAAGTGTTGTAACCTTTTCTCTGATACCATATGTAATGGACCCTAAATTTACCCATAAAATATTTTTTAGTTAGGGTCATTAGAATTATTTAACGATTTAAATACCTCTTAGACATTTATTAACTATACTATAAGGTGATTTAATACTTTGTTTTCTTTCCACCATTTACACTTACCAAATCCTTGAAAAAATGTAAATGAAAGACTCTATCTCAATCATAATCTCAAGGAAGGTGCAATGCAGCTTAATAACTTAAACAAATATATAGTTATATATATACTCACCATAGAATATGTGTTCTAGTCACCCAATTTATATACATACTATGGAAACACATAAATGGATATAACGACCCTACTTCTAAAGTAATGAATAAATCCCTTGATCGTATGTGATAGGTATTTATTGAACGAGTTATTACTAACATGATATTCAGTACGTGAAAGTGTTAAGACTTAGAAAAGTTGTAACGAAATGGTCGGTACATGTTGCTCGTTCTTGGTTATTTTCCATTCTCATTAGAACTAACCCTAGAACAAGGGTTAATGGATTCGATGTAAGTGTAGAACTCTAACTAAACTTGAAGAAAAAGGCTAAGTCATAACCTAAAACAAACTGTCATCACAATTGCCATAAGTCTGATGCGAGGTTGTCATAGATACGACTGTCATGTTTTAAATGAACCCTACCAAAGTCATTTATGGCATCTTGTAATGTGTTTCCTTAGGACCATTGGTTGGTTTTTGCACCCATTGTAATCCTACCACCTTTCCCTGATCACATGGCCTAAGTACAACTCTTCATTAATGCCATTGAACTAACCTTCAGAGGTTTCCTAAGACTATTGTTTCACCCTTTATCTTGGCTCTATGAAATTTGCACATTCGTTACAGTGTTAACCCTGTTACAGTCCTTCTCGATATCATAGCCAACATTTGGTTGAGTCGATCTCTCTCTGCTAGAGGAGAGTATGGTGGACCACACCCATTGGAAACTACCTTGAGCGAGGTAACGACCTTCCGGTTGTTTATATCCAAACTCTCGATATTATGAAAAGTTTATTGTATGCATCAGTCCCTTCGAAAAATTCCTAAAGGTGTGACTGGCTTGTCTTTGGTGGTCTGGGGTAGAGTTTTGGGTATTAGCATTTCTCCCAACCGTCTTTAGGGTTTTACTGTATGTCTTCATTTCTTTCTCTGAGTTCTTAGCATTTACGTGCCCGATATAAAATGATAGTCTTGTATTTGAGCCCTTCTGAGACCCTGTTGCTGCAACATAGTTCCTTATCTGTTCATAGTTTTGACTGTATACTTCATGGGTTTTCTTGGGTTTTCTACCCTAGTTAGGAATTGGGTTTTTCAACTGTGTGGAAGAGCATTTCCCTTATGATTTTTGTATCTTTGATTTTTTTAGTTACAATTATGTAGATATCGAGTAGCTCTGCATTTTTTAAATGAAGTCTTCGATTTGTTAAATTTCCTGAAGGTACATATCCCAGTTCTTTTAAGGTTTCAATTCATTTTAGAGGTGGCACAACATGTTTCTTTTTGTAACCCTACCCACTGTAAGAACAAAGTGTGTTATTTCCTGATTATATGCCAGTAACACTTGGCCTATAATATGTTCATCGTGTTCCAAACAATTGCATGGTAAAAGGGTTTAAAAACAATCATGAGACAATTCTTTGCAGTCTAGTTGATTCTGTGAACACCTTACTCCTAACATGTTTAAATGAATTCGTCTCCTCCAAATTTGTATGTATGTTTTTTAACAAAAGTTACTTTACTTATTCTATAACTCATTTATACCAATATGAATACAGTTTATGTCTCTTGTCCTGTGTCTTTATTTTGGAGCTCTGGGACATGACCAAGGAATTACCCTCGTCTATTGTCCTGTCGATTTGGATGTCTTAACTGTTTTATTTTATTTAAATCACATCAAGGAAAGAAACTCTAATTTGTTCAGGACTCTATTCACAATTTCATTTTATTTATTTCCAAGATTGTTTTGGTTAACTATGAGGAGAAACTCGTAACCTTATTTTGTGTCCAATCGGGCAACCCTGTAGGTCTCATTTTATACTGTTCATTCTTTATTATTATTCTTTCTTTTAGGATGCTTAATTATTCACTCTCTTTTTGAAATGATTGATTAAAGTTGGATTACTATAATATAATGATGGGACCCCTGTTTAAATGCAAGGGTACTCATCAATCGATCCCTGGCCCACTCCACCCCTTCGTGTCTATGGAATATTTTCTCATGGATGCAAGGAGGAAGACGACATTTTCTCCCAGAACCGCAAGCTAAGTGCAGTCTAAATTTTCATCTGTGTTGTCTCTTTTGTAAACATTTTACTCTGATAAGTTATTCTATATTCGGTATTCAAAATTTTGTTTGCTTCCAACTAAATACTAATTCTATTTTCCTTGGTCTCCTTACAGGATTCGTGCGCATTTGAAGTCCTCAGATTCTAGGATATCGTCTTGTGCAAAAGGTACTCGGGTTCCATTTTACAGTGCTCTCAAAAAATTATTATCAAAGGTTCTATCGAATGAAACGGTTGTTCTCTTAGAATACAATTATCATGGAATTTATACTAGAGTCTTGTAATGATAGGTTAATTTTATATTAAAGGAAAGACATAGGGGAAACCCATACTGAAATGAGATTTCACTATTTGAGATTTATAAACACAGTATTGCGTAGAGTCAAAGACACATTTGAATATTTGTCCATCTATGGAACATGTAATAAGATTATGTATTTGAGTTACAATACTTTTACTGTTGCGCTATTGTAATGAAACATGACTGTAGATATTTGATCCAATCATGTGGATAAACCGATCTTCTATCATTCTTATTAATAGAATGTACAGATGTC
>ML847361.1:19640-34753 GCA_009831015.1 Picea engelmannii | reverse complement strand
TTTGTAAACTATCTATACTACAATATATTAATACTGGAAAAAATACATCTATCATGTTGCTAGTGTGCTACTTGGGAAACTAGACCAACAACACAATAGTTGTTTCTTGAGGTTAATTTCCTTGAGTTTATAAAAAAATACTTTGTCTTTAACAACTAAATAACAACCCAAAAAACTAAAAGTCCTATATACAACTAGTTGGTAGTCTAACTTGTGTTGGTCTCTTTGTATACAACCTCTATGATAAATACATAAAACTAAATACCAGAGCATAAGGAACTTAAACTGGAGGAGAGGGGACATTGTCCTCTAGAACTTGAGGGATGTCTTTAGGTTGGATCATTGAAATTTTAGCCTAATGATATCATATGCCAAGCCATGCCAAGCCAAAGAAGGCAGGGAAGGGAGCAAGACAGTTCGCAATTTTAGCAGATTACATTTTCTATTTCGAAATTATCACCAATCGACTTAACCACACTCGTCTAAAACATGGCTTTACATACTACATTTTAGACACAGTTTCTATATCCAAACTATCACAACTCATCTTCACCACACTCTCTCAAATTCGACTGCAGCAGGTGCTATTGGAAATGAAAGATTTCTGCGAGTTGGTTATTTGGGTTGTATATTGTTCATCTTCTGGAGCGAAAGCTGCTCAGGAACGATCCACTCTTTGTAATTTCTCGCACGGGCTTATCAGTCAAGCGAATCATGTTATAAGACCATGCACCCATTACAGCACCGAGTACAGGTGCAATCATGTATATCCAAATGCCTGTATATTTGTTGCCAGCCACCGCAGAGCCTATTGTCCGTGCTGGATTCATTGAAGCTCCAGAAATTGGTCTGACAAAGGGGGAAATAAATATCATGTTAATATGTGCTTGTCAATACTGATATGGGATTATTAATGGTTCTTCCAGCAAATGCCAAAGCGAAAAAGAATAATGAGGGCAGAGAAGAAATACCCAGCTATGATTACATTCATCGCAACCGTCGTTCCAACTGCCAGTCCTGCCAATTCTCCTATCTGTTCCATTGGAAAATTATTGTAATCAGAAATTTAATGTTATGTGCAGACATATCTCATCCTTTCTATTAGCAGTGAACAAAATCAGACGCAATCAATATGAGATTGATTAAATGAATATAAATAGGCCAAGGAATCGAGGGTATACCGCTCTGGTATCAGTAGAAACAGCAGAAACGACAAACATCAAGAAAAACGTGATAAGAATTTCTAAAACGAAGGACTGCATGTCTGAGCCTGTAGGAATTGTCGCTGCCATGTGTGCCACTTCTCCAAACATCAAACGGAGGACAAATCCAGCAGAAATTGATGCAAAAACTTGAGCTCCTATGTAGGCTGGAACCTGTGATTTCAATCCAATACAAAACCAGCCAATAACAATATTCAGCACTCTATTTTTTGCATTTGTCCACCCACAATTATGTATTTCTGTGGTTCATTTTCAGTCTAAAACGATTGTATACATACTTGAGCCCAAGGAAATCTTCGCACAAGTGCAGAGGCAAGGGTCACTGAAGGATTCAGATGAGCTCCAGAAATATGACCTATGGCGTAAATTATGATCATCACTGCCATTCCCCAAACAAGCGACACACCAAGATGAGTGATGGAACTATTGCTTTTATGATCAATAACGACTGCTCCACATCCTGAAAATATCAGGAAAAATGTCCCAATAATTTCCGCTACCACCTGCACTAAATGAATTCAAGTTAAAATATCTTGACTGATGACATATTAGTGTTTGTTGGGACAGTACCCACATCTCAGAAAATGCGATTTCCCTCTTCTCGTGTCTAAGAGAACAAGAATTCACTAACCCTAAAAGAATTCGCGGTACAACCCTACAAACAACTTAATCCGAAAAGTGAAAGCCGTAACGTGTTTCTGAATCAGGGATGGCCTGAATTTCTCAAGGTCATCTGAAGAAGCATAATTCATTTTTTCTACATTCAATTCTGAATCTATTGCAATAGTCCTTTTGGATTCCAAGTAAAACACAACATGATTTCTTGGGTTAATTATCTAAAAGCGAAATCCAATCATTACATATAATCTAACTCATCTAATTTTCTTTTGAGTTCCAAAGATTCAAAGAAAAAAGGGCTACAGTTCGATTCTAACAAGCGAAACATGGGCAAGACCACCATGAAAGATACACATTCAGAATCATACCTTCCGAACAAACGTAAGAGATGGCATGCATGACCCAGATACAATTTGTCCAGCAACAAGGCGTTCGATTCTGCCCTCTTCAATCTCTCTCAAACGATCAGGATCAATGTCTTGAAATCCCTCTTTTAGACCAGGTAGAGAGGTCGGCGTCGTACTTATTTGGCTAGAAGTCAATCCTGTATCCATATTCAGACTTTGTATCAGTGCTCGAAGTTTTCTCTCCGATTACTAATTCTCTGAGAGGAAACTATTGCTTGTGAATGCCTGTTTTGCCCTACATTCTCCTCCAATATATAAATTATCTAAGCGTCATAAGCGCCTCGATCCTTCCAGTGGAGGCGACCAAGATAAGCTCTAATTTTCTGATCAGCCAGGCACTTCGTACCTGGGCTCGGCAAGCCTGGAGTACCTGGGCTTTCTCAGCACGATCTGAGTTGGGTGAGCGATTAATGCAATCTCCAGCGAACGGCGTATTCCTTTCTCATGGAGTTACAGATTTTTCATGCATCAGACCTACCCGATTTGGTTGTTTGCTCATTTCCTTTTCTGAATATGAATCATTAAGCACCGGAAAGAATAAATATAGGAGTCATTGACAGCAGGCAAATACAGGACTACGTGATCTTCAGAGAATCTAATTGATTACCGCAAGTCGCGATTTCGTGGGTTTAGATTTTATGACCTAAATATTATGTTTCGAGATTATCCCAAAGATTACGCAGGGTTGACATTGCACTTATCCGTTCTGCCTGAAGGCATGCATTGTTTTCTGGTATTCTTCATTGTAATTTTGTTTTATGGTATTCTTGTAATTTTGTTTTATGGTATTCTTCAATGTAGTTAATATTATTTTCTCTGTTATGGATAAAATAATTTGTCTAATTTCAGTCTGTAATTCTTGCTTTATATTTTGAATTTTTTTTTTTTATTATTTATCTTTGTGTGTCAAACTTCAGTATTCTAAGACTCTATGGTTGCATGATGCTGACTGGATGTCCCATCTCAATATGTCCCAGCTCAATCGTTAGAGTTAAACGAGAGTGTACTAGCATATTTTTAAGAAGTCAAATCTGACAATATTTTGTATATATTTTCTTTTTATAATAATCTTTTTAATATTTTTTTAGATTTTTTGAAATTGTAAGTTTTAATATATTGTATAAATAGGATGTGTATATAGCTTTGAGTTAGGCTTGACTTTCTATTAATTCATGGTTGACCATAAAATATACACCCTTTTATACAAAGTTTTAAAAAATAATTATTTATTTTAAATTTTAAATCTCATTTATGTGATATTTTATTGGCCAAAAATTTTGAAGTCTTATTGCTGCCTTCACTTCCCCCAATGTAATTGTAATAAATATTTCTTGTTTTTTTATGTATATTGTCAAAAGTTGGGGGCCCATCTTGTTAAATAAATAACCCTTTCTTTTTTGGCATGAATATGCATTTTTTTTTTGTTGTTCTCATTTAATGGGTATCTTTTCCTAGGTACATTTAAATAAAATAAAATAATATTTTGTAGGTAGAATTCAAATGGATGACAATTGTACTTTTTCTTTCACAATTATTTGAGTGTTAAAGTTAAAATAAAATAATATAATATTTTGTACAATTCAAAGTTGATGGCATTTGTATTTTTTTTTCACAATTTTTTTAAGGGTTAAACTTAAATATAAGTTTTATTTTTATATTACAAATTTTGAGTGTTAACCTTAAATACAAGTTTGAACATTTTACAATGTATAATCTAAATGTTTTATGAAATTGAGTTTTTTTTAAATCATTCAAAATAATGTGAAGGGATATTGGTTATTATGCATGCCCCTTGTGGTGGTATATATTATTGGATATGCTATTGATCGTCTATTAGTTGGGGTTTGACCAAAATAGTTTTGAGCATTTTTAAAGGTATAACATTACAATTTGATTTTTTTAATTATTTTAAAACATTTTTCTAAATTGTGATTAGTTGTTCAAATGCATGTCTTATTGCAGCGGCTACGTAAGGATATTCAACGTAAGGATATTCAACGTCCTTTAATGAGATGACGTTGTCATATTCAACAAATGAATTTGTTATTCATCTCGATACATGCGGTGGATTCAATACAACTATTGTTTTATTTTATTATACCTGCATAGCTGCTGCCATGCAGCCTTGTTATATTCATTGTATTAGAAGTATTTTTTTAAATATTTTATACTTTTGATTCTTTGAAATTGCTAAGTATGAGGTCAGGTCAATGCATTATTGTAATTTCCATCCTGAATAAAGGCCAATTTTTTCCTTCATTTTAGGAGAAATATCCTTTCAACTAACGATTACTAAAATTATTATAATTTTTTTTCTTTTATTTTTATTTATTTATAAAAGGATTAAATTTTATTATAATTTAATTGTTAATTAGTAATGAGGATAATTATTGTTGGATGTTATTTGTAAATGCAAGTTGGATTTTAATGATTTTTATTTATTTTTTAATTTTAAAAGTGATAAAATTTATTATAATTTAATTGTTAATTAGTAATGAGGATAATTATTATTGGGTGTTATTTGCAAATGCAAATTGGTTCATCACCATTATTTAAGGAAAATTATGTCACCTAAAATGATGGGTTGGTGGTCCCTAAGTGGATTCAAGGAAAATTAAGCCACCTAAAATGAATGAAGTGTTGGTGGTCCCTAAGTGGATTCAAGAAAAATTAAGCCACCTAAAATGACGGGTTAGTGGTCCCTAAGGGATAGACTTCCACTCTTGCCATATACTTTTTGGACCTTTAACCTATTTTTTTATTTAGGGCCAATTAAAAATAGTTTTAAAGTCTTCCTCCATGACAAAAAGGGATATATACAACAGAGTCATGTACTTACAAATAACATCTAACCTTAATAATTATTAGTTGTTTCATTTATTTTTTCCAAAAAATATTCATTTTATTAGGATTATTTTGTTTAATATTTACATATTATTGTAATTTGATTCTTTTGATTAAAAAATATATGGTTTTTAATGAAATTATATAGTTAGAAATCATTTTTTTTATTAGGATTATTTTGTTGAATATTTACATATTATTGTAATTTGATTCTTTTGACTAAAAAATATATGGTTTTTTATGAAATTATATAGTTAGAAATCATTTTTTTTATGAACTTGAAATGGTTAAATTCCATTTTCAAATTTATGGTTTTGATAAACAAACATGGTCTACTTCCACACAAAATATATCCTTAATTCATATTGTTTTTTTTATGTATATTTATTTTGGTAATAGATCATATTCAAGGTTTTTATGTGTGGACCTAATGGTTAAGAATATGTGTTTCTTCTTAAGAGGTCACAAGTTCAAATCCAAAGAGGGTAGAGTATGATGGTCATATTTTGAGTGTCGTAAGACCATTCGGTATTGAGTGATTCTGATTATTATTGTAGAAGTTAAAAATACTTGCACTAAGTTGGGTTTCCTAGTTCCAGTGATGGCTACATTGTTATTGGAACACATTTTAGAATAGTTCAAATGTACTTACTTTACATATACTCTCTATAAATATACTTTTATATGATGGGGGAGATATTTCATCATAACCCACATCATTTCAAGAGTTGGGAAATTTATTTTTTAAAGAGTTCCCTTATGAAAAACATATTCCATTGTTTTGTATTTCTTCTTCACTCCCATACATAATTATTGTAACATCCCCAACCTCCCAGGCTACACCACATCACACAATCTCAACTTTTGTAGCTCTGAACCAACCATATTGTAACATCACCCAACATACTAATGAACAAAGCTACTCCAAAAACCCATTGTGTAGATTCTATACTAAACACTAGTGTGCACAGTATCACTTGAAGTAGTGTGTTCAACCTCAAACTTAGTCATGCCACACTAACTTTCTCCTTTTAACACAACTTTAAGCAGCAGAAGTAACTCAAACAATTGTGTGCACCATCATATTGATCACACAGCATAACCATGCACACAACCACCCTAGCGTCACACACCAATTCTGATTTCCCTATGTGTGGGGTATATTTCCCTAAACGCACACATGAGTTCCAGCCTCATGTGCACACATGATACTTTCCTGCTCACCCGACCATTCAATCCTTTCCTCTATGACTCAGTACCAATATCAAAGGATAACTTAACTAGAAAACTAACAATAATTTCCATACTCATGCATGTCTATGAATACAAGCCATAAGCACCATACTTACATGTGAAAGCAGAATTACACAGAACAATGTCAACAATTACTTATATGCGACAACATACAAGAATTAACCCATGTCAAATATAGATAAATAAGCACACAGTAAACAAGACAAGCACATAAGAACACTTATCTTTTATGAAAGTCACCAACTGCATGCAGAACTCAAACGTTCCTCCCAGCCATAGAATTTGTTTCTCATAATCTTTTAGCAACAGGTCACCCTCGAGCTGGGGCTTAACTCCACCAAGGAAAAAGGGTTCCTAGTGACAGGATAAGGTCTGATTCTCAACAGAATTTCTTAGTCTAAGGTGCCCACTGCTGCAACTAGTCTACATTCCCTCATTCCCCGTGCCCCTATCACACCCAAGGAAGTGTGCCCCTTCTCTACTCAACAGTCCTTCAGCTGCCCTACTTCCCTTCTAAGGTTACTAGCAACAGGCTAGGCAGGAAGTCTATGAGCCCTATGACTAATGCCCAGTGCACCAAGGAAAAATTCTCAGCAAAACTCTCACCTGGAGAGTATGCTCACAGGCATGACAACCCACTTCTTCAACAACAAATATCTCACCCAAAGAGACTAGTCACGGGACTAAAAACCCGCCTCTTCGACAGTAAAACTCTAATTACATTACAAAAACCCCTTACAAGCTTCTCTATGTAGATAAGGTAATAGTCGTCTTCTCTCGTCTTCTACACACGAGAAAGTGAATAATGAATAATCATTTTTTCCCAAAATAAATCGATGTCAACAATATATATTGCATGCCTTCAACTCGACATATGTCACCTTCAAAAGTAGCTTAAGCTACTTGGTGACTCGTTCCCTACCCTCGGGAACTTCAGATAAAATAATCATCCATAAACTTACACTTTTCCATAAATATTTTAAAATATTCCCTAAGACTTAAGTCTCGCCCCCTTTTCCCTTTTTCAAGTGGAGTTAGCCCCCCATCTCTTTTTGTTTGAGTTTGTCTGCGTGCAATGATGTAATATTATATTACTAATTGACTATGATTACTTTTACATGGATAGGCACACTTGTTGATTTTTCTTCATATGAGATATGATCGATATATTATTACAATGATGAGTGTTCCATATATAGGGAACATATGGTGACCATCAATGAAAGGATGCATCCCTTGGATAATCAATAACTATTTATTATTATCATTTACTTATTATATATAGTATTTAATAATCAATAATTATATTATTAATTATTAATCTAAGAGAATGTCTTCCCGATGTTTTCCAAATATCAACACTCCCTCTCAACGAGGGAGACATTCTACATCATGCCAAGCTTGTCTCTAAAGTATACAAACTTCATCCTAGACTCATGACGCTTGTTTGTTAGTCTTGGGAGACGTCTCTCTCCCACTTGAATAGAGGAGAAACTTCTTCTATGGCTCTCACTCTGAGCCAATTGACTCTCTCTAAGATCAATCTCACTTTGGGTCTGCATGTAATAGCATATATCATCTTGAGTCTTTAGCATTCTTTTTCAAATCACCATGACTAGGAAAAAGACCACACCAGGATCTTTCACCACAGGTACACACCTGTGAGTGAATGTCGGCCTAATGATAACTGACACGTGGAAAGCACTTCAAGCACCTCGAGTCCACATTATTCCTTGTCATGATCAAGGAAGGACTACGCTTGGGCCCATTTATCACAAGTGCACCTTTATGATAAATGTATCATATTTCCCTTGGTCTGCAGCCCAATCTAGGAGAAGTTCCACCTGATGCTAAAACATCAACACTCCATCTTAGCTAGAGAGGTATCTTTCCACAGTAGTACACAACTATTATCCAATGGTACACAACCACTTCTAGTAGCACAAAGCTACTGTCTAGTGACACACAGTCACTGTCAGTGGTACACAACTATTGTAGTAGTACACAATTAGTGTCCAGAGACACACAGTCTCTGCCAGTGGTACACAACCATTGTAGTAGCAAAGGGTCTGTCACGCATGGCACTCCCATGTGGAATTCTAGAGGCTAGTACCTCTAGAAACATTAGGGTCAACTCCCCATAGTGTGTGACGTCAAGGTAAACTCCTTTGACATGTCCTCATATGCTCTCCACAAGGGACGTTGGGATATAAGCCCAAATCCACTTACCCCTTCTCAGATAAGTGTCCCACATATCCCTTCTTGAATAAGCTTCCTCATAGATCAAATCAACTCAATTCACAGAGGAGTATGATCTGGAGAATGTTTGTCACACATGGAACTCCCATGTGGACTTATAGAGGCTACTCCCTCTAGAAACACTAGCGTCAACTCCCCATAGTGTGTGACGTCAAGGTCAACTCTCGTGACATGTCTACATGTGCTCTCCACGTGGGACATGTCTTCATGTTCTCTCCATAAGGGACGTTGGGCTATCCCTTATTGGATAAGTGTCCTCACTGATCAACATACTTATCCCTTCTCGGATAAGCCCAAACTCACTTATCCCTTCTCAGATAAGTGTCCCACTTATCCCTTCTCGGATAAGCCCAAACTCACATATCACTTCTTAGATAAGTGTCCCACTTATCCCTTCTCGGATAAGTGTCCTCACATATCAACTCAACTCAGTCACAGAGGAGTAAGAAAAAATAATGTCTCAGGAAGCTGCAAACAACAACACACCCTCTTAGGGAGGGAGGCATTATTTGCCACACCAAGTCTGTCACAGAAGTACTCGAACTTCGTCCTTGTTTGGTAAGAACATAAACAACCTTCTCATATGTAGGAAGGTACTGCACCAATACTTCCTCTGCACCATGTCTTGGAATAACAATGGAATCTAACACATGTCCAAATAAATCTGCAAGGATCTTGCAAATCCACATTGCTTCGCGGACTACCACACTCAATGAAATGTACTCTTCTTCTGCGGTACTCAAGGACAAATAATTTTGTTTCCTGCTACACCAAGAAACCATGGCAGGTCCCAAAGTGAAGCAACACCCATAGGTTCTCTTCATGTCCATTGTGCTCCCTGCCCAATCAGAGTCGGTATATCCTTGCAATCTCATGTCAATACTGGAAGTATGTCTCATACCATGTCCAACTGTGCCTCGCAAGTATCTCAACACATGCTTCGCAGCAATCCAGTGTGTTTGTCTCCGCTGACTCATAAACTGGCTAAGTGTACTCGCTACATAACAAATATTTGGTTTGTTTTTAACCAAGTACATCAATGATCCAATCAATTGTCTGTAGAGAGTCGGATCAATTTCGTCAGAATCGGAAGAAGACACACTTAGTTTCTTCATATTCGTCACCATTGGTGTAGCCACAAGATTCAAGTTCATCATCCCAAACTTCTTCAATATATCAACTATGTACTTCCCCTGACTCAGGAATATTTGAGCATTTATCTACCACACCTCTAGTTCCAAGAAGTAGTGCATCATACCAAGGTCCTTCATCTCAAACTTATAGGCCAACACATACTTGCATTCAACAATAAATCTCTATGTACTGGGGAGGAATAAATCATCAACGTAGAGGACCAAAATCAGGGACTCGCCATTAACATTCTTGTAGTACAGGCTGGGATCGACAACACTTTTGTTGAAGCCCAAAATCATCAGGTGTCCATCAATCCTCGCATACCAAGCTCAAGGTGGCTACTTGAGTCCATACAAGGCCTTCTTCAACCTGCACACATGAGACTCCTTCTCATGTATAATTAAACCATATGGTTGCTCGATGTATACGTATTCATCAATCTCTCCATTGAGAAAGGTTGTCTTTACATCCATCTGATGTACTCTCCAACCCATGGATGTTGCAAGGGAAATAATCATCCAGATAGAAGTGTATCGAGCAATAGGAGAAAATGTCTCCTCATAATTTATTCCCTCCACCTGAGAGAATCCTCTAGCAACAAATCTCATTTTGTGCCTCTCGATGCTCCCATCAACTATGTGTTTGATCTTGTAGATCCTTGAGGAAGTCACTACAGACTTTGCCTCAGGTCTCAGAACAATACCCACACATCATTCTTCATGATGATTGATACTCCTCGATCATGACATCTCTCCATATTGGATGACTAGTTTCCTCCTCATAACAAGATGGCTCAAAATGAATGATGTGGCTCATAGATGCAGCATAGCATGAATATCTCTAAGGTATCTTGCTCACTCGGAAGGTACCACGAGGAGCTTCATATCCTTCTGCCTCCTGTAGAGTCTGGCGAGCCCATGTAAGTCTCTTCCAACCTACTGCAATATCTCTAGGAACATCAACTGGAGCTATAGGATCAACGTGATCAATTGGATCAATTCGATCAATCTCCATGTGAGATCCTCTAGATCTCTTAAAGGATACCTCCTCCTCAAAGGTAACATCACTTCTCACCTCAATATGTCTCTAACCAGGGATGTAGATCCAGTATGCCTTCGAAGACTCATTGTACCCCACAAATGCACCCTTTCTGCCTGAAGGGTCCATCTTTATCCTTTTCTCCTTGGGTACATGAATGTATACTAGACACCCAAATATCCTGAAGTGTCCAACCTCAGGCTTCACTCCGGTGAAGGCCTCCTTGGGTGTCAAGTTCTTCAAATTCTTATGAGGACTTCTGTTATGAACATACATTGCAGTCAAGGATTCCTTTTCCCACAGAAACATACGTAAATTTTGATCATGCTAAGTCTTCTTGGACCACACTTGATATATCAAAGTTCCCTCATGAAACTGATGACTCGAGAAGCTTAAAAACATCGACACTCACTCTCGAGATGGAGGTGACTCTTCCTCTGTCTCTTCTCCCTATGACATTGAAGGTAGCTCTTCCTCCTTCTCTGGAGGTAACTCAATCTCTTCTCCCTCTGGATGTAGTACTGCCTCCCTCTCTGGGAGTGCCTCTACATACACTAGAACTGCTACCATGCCTGCTTCCGCAACGTATCATGTCTCGACTCATGTACTAGGACTGCTACATCTGTTGCCTCTGAGTCTCATAATGTGTTTTCCTCCTCTACTCAATCTACCATAGTTATTCTACAATCAATCTTGAATCGATGTATCCATTATCATTGGAACTGTCTCTCCTATCTGGCATGGTCTCGTCCTGGGAGGTACATTGCTCCTAGAGACTTCATGTCTCTGAGCATCATGTCTGGAAATGTCTCTCCTTGATATCATGTTGGATGGTCTTTCCCTCCATGTATTCCTCCTACAACTGTCATTATGGCTACTCCTCAGATTTATTACCTGTGACCTTCCCAAAACAAGAAACAAGAACAACAAAAATCATCTCCTAGAGGATATCAATTTATCTTGTGCACAACTATATACAGTGACCATCGAAATAATATGTCTTCTACTATGAACAACACACATCCATCATATACTCGATGTCATATGACTACCAACACACATCCATAATACACTCGATGCCATACAACTACCAACACACATCCATCATTTACTCGATGTCATATGGCTAACCATGTTGATTTTAAATTAAACAAGCACAATTTTCCGCAAGTGGTACTTACTTCCAATGATATATGATATTACTTTAGTAACCTAGAACATCACTAAGTAACTTGGAAAATTTCAACTTCTTAGTGTCTTCCTTAGATCACTTATCCCATGTGTGAGAGATAAAAAATATGTGTGTCTATTGTTGTGTCTTTCAAGTGTCTTTCAAGTGTCTTTTTATAGTAATATTAGATTGATCCAAAAAAAAGACACGTCTCTTTAAAAATTAAATTTAAAATTAAATTTAATTTTCTTTCTTATAAATAGTTGGAGAATACCTCTGGTAACTACCGAAAGATTAATTTGGTTATAATCCATCCACAATTGTTCCTTCATAATTCATTCGATTCTTTGAATAAATATAGGTAGAAGTAAATATGCAGTACACTCCTCATATTTAGGTAATTAGACATTTTTACTAGAAATTACTGCCCACCATAATTTATGGAATTCCTAAATTATAGGTAGGAGTAAAAAGTAAATATGTTGTACATAGAGATTGTAACAACCCCATAAATTTAACACTCCCAACATTTTACTCTACTCTCATTTTCCTGGGCCCTCCTGTAGCGTCCCCAGCCCTCCACCAGGCTTGGTAACGCCACTACTCGGAGACTTCACTTAGCTCCGATACCAAACTGTAACATCCTCGGCCAACACAGAGACCAGGTAATGTTACCACTGCGGAATATACACTTATATAATATATGCATTTTAATCAAATTAAACACTTAATCGCAATAATCACAGAATTACGGCTACCATACAGAATCAATGGAATTAACAGTAGTTCATATACGCAACGGAATACATGATAACATTCAAGCATCATAGACATGTATAACATTTAATTTAATCACACACTGATACTTATATTTTCAACTGGAGTAACACCACCAACTACGTGAAAACCTTCCACGAACCTCCCAACCATAGACCACGTTGTTATTCATGCTCAACAGTGGGTCACCCCCAATCTGGGACTAAGCTCCACCTAGGGCAAGAGATTCCTAGACTAGGCTGAGGTTACAGGAAACTGCACAGTGCAACTGGAAGGATTCTCTCCAAGAGCCTTCTTATGCCCACTACTCGCGGACTCTCATTCCCCACATGCGTGTTCCACCTGGGAGTATACACCTTCACTATCACATAGTCCATCGGTTGCTTCACCTCCCTCTCAGGGTCTCAACAACAGGTCGGATTAGGAATTCTCAAAGCTATGTAGCTGGTGCTAGACTCTTTCTGGGAGAAAACCACTTCCCAGCAAACTCTCTCACCTGGAGAGAGCTACTCACAGGCCTGAAAACCTACCTCTTCTACCATGGGCCTGGCAACTCGCTTCTTCAACCAGTTTCAACTCAATTTCCGCAAGGTGAGGATAACAACAACAACAATAGCAATTTGGTTAACTTACGGTGACCGCAGCAACGGGAATTTGGGTATGGACATCCAAAAACGACAACAGTCCACACTAATACATAGCACGGTTCAAACATTTACAAGGTGCTCAGACTTCATAGGAGACACGACTCAGTCCATGAGTTTGCCACTAGTTTCAGGGTGCGTGACAAGGAATCAACGTGGAGGTCGATCGCAGAGCTAAATGGAATTCATGAAGGATGGGGAATGGAAAAGTGACTTAGGTGGAGGATGGAAGAATGACCCGCGAACCCCCAACACAGCTGACACTTTAGCTTTTAATTGCATGTGCCCAGGTCGACACATGTCTTCCTAGAGCTGCATGCACTCCATTTTGCATACGTTCCCTTTACAGGAACTTAGGAAAACACTCAACATGTCCACCTTAGCCTTCAGGAAATAATAATAAATTATTATCCCCTTTAGAGGTAATCCCCCTAGCTCAGCCCCTAGGCCCACACACTTAGCCTCCTCCCTTACCCAACCTTATGGAAGCTTAGTCCCCTGTCACTCTTTCTTTTTGGTCGGTCTGCACGCAACGATGTTTATATTTTATTAATGATCTTCATAGTTACATATACAAAATCAAGCTCTTGGCCTTTAACACTTAGGCTCTCTGGCCTAATAAACACATAAGCCCACCAGCTTATCAACACTCAGCACACCAGCCTACAAAACATGTTTAAAATTTATAAATACAACTGGGGCTCGTCCTTGGGGATATTACAATCCCCTCCCCTTAATTTTTCATTGTCCTCAGTGCAACTCTTTACAAAACATCAACAAGATTTTCAAAATCTTCAAAAAGATGTGGGTATTTTTCCTGCATAGCATCCTCATGCTCCCATGTCGCGTCCTTAAGACCGTACTAGGTCCACTGGACCTTTACAAGCCCTATGGCTCGATTCCGGAGTTGTTTTCTCTTCCGGTCCAATATGCACACAGGATGCACTTGCAAGACTCCTTCTTGCTCCACCTGAATCACATTCCAATCAATAACATGATTAGCATCGGGCATATATTTCTTAAGCAATGAAACATGAAACACATTATGTACAGTCATGGATGCAGGTAATGAAAGCATATATGCAATGTATATATATGTATATACAGGCAATTCTAATAACATTATAACTTGTATACAAGATACACAACATACAATAAATAGAGAATTGTACTTATCTTTTGATTGAGAAGACCTTCCACATCAACATGGTTTAGACCAAGGTACCAAACCTTAGGAGCACTCCAACCAACGGTCTCTCCTTCCCCAAATGTTTGTCCCACCCTAGGAGTGTACACCTTCACTGTCACACAGTCCATCAACTAGTACACCTCCCTTTCCTTGGGCTTTAGCAACATGTCAGCTCAGGAAGTCTCAGAGTACTGTGGCTCCCGGAGTTCCAACTGCCCTCAGAGATTTCCAATCAGCATCTTCCCCGAGCTACTCTTTATAGTCAACATTCTAACTTTAATCAACATCATCTAATTTGCATCACCCACATGCAGTTATCATGAGAAAACATAAAAGAATTTTTTTAGGAACTCCAACTTAGTTCAAAAAGGAATTCAACTTTTTCCCCAAAACATGAAATTCCATTTCATAATTCTTCTTGGTTGTTTCCATATTAATATTGCAACCTTCCTTGTGGTTTTCCACAAGCACCAAACTGCATACCATTTTCCTGCAAGGCTTCATCTTGCATACTTCCAACAATTGTCAGTATTTCTTGTACATCATAATTCAATT
>ML847361.1:0-18969 GCA_009831015.1 Picea engelmannii | reverse complement strand
CATCTCAGTCATGTATCTCACCATCCATAAGTTGGAATTTTGGCCAATGTGTTGACACATTCTCCACACACTTCCTATTGTCTTCCCAATTAATTGGATGCCTTCCTTTTCGACCCGAACACTACACCAAGAATATAATTATGCAATGTTCATTAGTGTTAGCAAAAAGGTTGCAGTCCAAGTTTTATTTAAAGGTAGGAAGATTTTAGTACCTGTGTGGCTCATAGCCTTTCCATATCCATACCTTGCCATATCCAACCATGTCCTAGTCTCATACATGACTAGCTTACTGGCATTCCTTCCTATAACAAGTTCTTATCTTTTAATTCTTTGGTTATTACCCCATAACCAAATTAACATGACATTCTACTATGTCAGTGTGTGCATTCAAAAGCTAAAAAAAATTGAATTAATACAGGCCTCCAGCCTTTACCAGATATAGTGGTATCAATTCAATAATATAATCACATGATTTTATAAAAATAACTCTGGCTGAGGAAATTCTTACCTAAATTTCCTTTCAGCAATTATGCAAAAAGAGTAATAAAAACTCATACCTACATGACTTCCACTAATAAATTTTATACTACCTGAATGTCTGATGGCAGTAGAAGATTTCATGCTTCTTTTATAAAACTTATAATCAACACTTCAGCTCTCTGTTGCTTCCCTCCTTATGCAACAACATCACCAACAACACTTGCAAACATGCAAACATTGTTTCCTCTAGCTGACCCAACAAGCCATAACAGACTTGCTGCCACATAAATTGCAACAACTTCTTTCTCCCTATAAAACTTTTCCTTGTTGATCCCAGAAGTCTACAATTCTTCCTGGATTCCTGAATCTTCTTGTTCTCTCCTTGTAGTCATTGTACATGACTATTTCTGCCCTGAGCACTTTCGAAGTAGTGCCCCTACCTCAGCGGTGTCTGCTGACCTCCCGGTCAAAGGATCTTTCAATATTCAGATTCGAATTGACTCTTCGGGCTCGTGATTGAACCCAAAACAATTATACACATGCCCCTTTTTCTCCTTTAGGCACAGGTCCTGACAGAACCGCGAGCTTATTCCTACGCGCTTCCAAAACTCCAAGTTTCAAGCGCTAACCCCTTTTTCATTAGCCCTTTCTTTCATAAGACACTGGGCTATGACCTCACAGAAAACTGTGATTGCGAGCATGGGAAAGAGTGGTTTTAGGCCAACCCGCTTTTTTCCTCACAATTCACCTCCATCTACCACGCATCACTTTGTTAAAATCGTGGTATAAATTGCAGCCCGCTCTCATATTTTTAACATCCAAGCAAGTTTTGGCCCCACAATCCAGCTCCTCCGTCGATCTCCAATCCCTTGGCGATGATCTGTGATCAATGGCTGCTATCTATCCTCCCTTTTCTACCTTCTTTCCTTCTTCCACACGGGATCCCAGATCTACATGATCTTTCAACACATAGATCCCTTCAAAATCGACGACTATGGTTGATTCTGGCTCTCTGGCCCTCGAGAGTTTCAACTCTCAACTATATTCTTTTCCTCGTATGAGATTCTTCTTGAGTGGAAGATATATTGACACATGTCCTCAACAATCGAATGATTTTGATGAACTCCAGCTCTCTGACCTTCGAGAATTCTCACATCTCCACACACACAAATCTCCGGAGTGAATTTCCCCGGAGTGACGGATCTTCTGCCACGCGTCCTCTCCAAATCAACGACCCTGATTATCTTCGGGACTTCGGCTCTTTCCGACCAAGACCAGATCAACGGTCCTTCGACCTCCTCCTCGATCAACAATCGAGATCTCCTTCGGGACTTTGGTTCTTTCATCCTCTACTTTCCTCCAGAGTGCTTCCTACCCAGAGTTCCATATCTGGCGCCACTCATCCACTTTCAGATCAACGGTTGTCCAACAAAGTGAGTCTTCGTCCTCCACATGTCTCCTCACAGATCAAAGATCCATGTTCCTTCCTTCGGATCAACGACCCTTAGATGTTTCGGGCTTTCGCACTTTGGGACATCCCGAAACACAACTTCATAAAAACCCCGAAGTATGATTCTCTGAAGTTCACGATCTGGTGACATTTTTCCAACCTAGATCAACGGTTCCCAACTGCTTTGGCTATTTCAAATCTCAAGCTAAACTCTCGAAGTCATTCCTTTGTTCTGTTGGATGTTGATCTAACGATCCAGGCTCATCCATATAACTAATCTGACGGTGGTTGTCGCTCCTCCTCTTGAGATTTTGACTTCTTCCTCCTTAGAATATTTTGTCAGTGTTCAAAGGCTTTGGCCTTTGACCTTTCTCCTATGAGTCTGCCTCTTGGATCTCATCTTCACTCTCGTAAGCGTTATCTCTTCTGAGCTTTAGGACTTAGAATGAGTCTGTCTCCCACACACTCCTTGCATTATCTCTTCTGAGCTTTTCAAATTACTCAGTCTCCTAAGGGTCTCAACCCTTTTGTTTCCTTTCAAAGGAAAATTTTGTACCCTCCTGACAACCTTCTTCTCAAAGCACACCTTGCTGAGCATTTTCTACAGAGTGTTCAACAGCTCTGTGAGTATCTTCCTCTAATACTCTTCTCCCTGAAATCAACAAAGAGTTCTCTCTGTGCACACTTGCACTCGCTCGATGCCTGCCTAGCAGATCCCTATAGAGTTCTCAGTGACTCTATCTCTCTCTGAACTCAACACAAAGTTCTTCCTGTGCACTCCTTGCACTTTTGTTGATGAAGGTTAAACGACATCTCTCATGAGCTTCTCTAAGGTTAACTTACCTCTCTCAACGCACTCCTTGTGGACAATGTGCACTCTCTGCACTCAAAAACTCAAAGAAGAGAAACAATTGAAACTTACTTAATACTTCACCAGTTTACGCATTCAAACCAATATGATTTAAGAAAATGTTCAGATTTCATTTTCTTTCTGAGCTCTTCTCTGCTCTGTAATCATTTTCGGGCACTATCCCCTTTCTCTCAGTCCCTAATTCATGTGATCACGGGCCATGACCAAGCGATATATCACTAGGTGCTTACTCGGGCCTTCGGCTTCAAAATATTTCAAAGCACCACACAACAATCTCTCAGATTTCTGGATTACCAAACTCGCGAAGTAGGGAAGATCATCAGTCCACATCTACCTAACATCCGATGGATGAAACTCACTATGGAACTTCAAGCATCTGAGTTCCGGAACTTCGAAGCTTTGAGACTTCAGAGGATTTCACATTCGCGCATCCCAAACCGTTAATCTCCGAACATTCCCAATCACCTTTGGTGATGTCATTATGTCACGTCACTGAGCATTCTTCCAATTGCGGGGGCATGCAACGACAGTTTGGAGTAACCCACAATTCTTCTGACGCTGACACAAAACTAGGGTTTGGATTACGGGACCTCCTTGGAGAATTAACTCCCATGCAAGTTGGATCCCCACAATTCCTTCTAGCCGTCGATCTTGATGTATCGTGATCAACGGCAGTGTGGGTCCTCCTACCTTTAACTACGTTATGTAACCTCGGGTCCCACTAACCATTCTCATACGGATTGCCACATGGTGGAATACTAGCAGTTGACTCGTGGCCCAACCAGATGGGTGTCACACATCACATTCCATATGTCATTTCAACCTTCCATGGGTTTGTAACCCACTTATACATGGCACACAACCCATGTGTCCACGTCAAACCAAGTGACATCACTATGCCACATCACTTCGAAGTTTCGGACTTCAGGAGTTTCAACTCCTGTACGCTCGTTTTTTCCTTGAGCGCTTTCCTCCGGGTTAACTCCTCTGCACCTTCCCCAGATATGACGGTCGTAAGGGATTTCCCTTCCTTCCGAACAGATCCTATGGCATAGAACATACTTTGTTACTCTGCGGATTTCCAAAGTAATTCACGGCTAACTGCCTTGCAACATTATCAGATCTAACGGTCGTGAAGGATTCTCCTTCTCCTGAATAGATCCTAAGGTCCACATTACTCTGCGGCCCAATATCGCTTCTATCATGGTTTTACGATACCACTACACCTCCTCAACTTCGTAACACGACCAAAGTAACCTCTTGGCACTCAGGAACATTCTAAGGTTTGAAATCGGTTCCTCCAGACACAATTTCCACCTGAAACTTCGGGTCCAATGACCACTTATCCAACCCATCCAGGTTCAGTGTTAAAACCTTGGCTCTGAACTCGAATTTTGTCTACTTTGACAAAAAAAAAATCGAAACTTTTGCTTCATTTTCCACTAACATGGCCCATCCAGGATCAGTGTTGAAAACTATGCTCTGATACCATATTGTAACGTCCCCAGCCCTCCACCAGGCTTGGTAACGCCACTACTCGGAGACTTCACTTAGCTCCGATACCAAACTGTAACAACCTCGACCAACATAGAGACCGGGTAATGTTACCACTGCGGAATATACACTTATATAATATATGCATTTTAATCGAATTAAAACACTTAATCACAGAATTACTACTACCATACAGAATCAATGGAATTAGCAGTAGTTCATATACGCAACAGAATACATGATAAACTTCAAGCATCACAGACATGCATAACATATAATTTAAGCACAGAATGATACTTATCTTTTCAATTGGAGTAACACCACCAACTAAGTGCAGAACTTCCATAAACCTCCCAGCCATAAACCACGCTATTCATCATGCTCAGCAATGGGTCACCCCCGAGCTGGGACTAAGATCCACCCAGGGCAAGGGATTCCTAGACTAGGTTGCGCTTATAGGAAACTGCACAGTGCAACTGGAAGGATTCTCTCCAGTAGCCTTCTTACGCCCACTACTCACAGACTCTCATTCCCCACATGCCTGTTCCACCCAGGAGTATACGCCTTCACTATCACACAATCCATCAGCAGCTTCACCTCCCTCTCAGGGTCTCGACAACAGGACGGATCAAGAATCCTCAGAGCTCTGTAACTGGTGTTAGACTCTCTCTAGGAGAAAACCACTTCCCAACAAACTCTCTCACCTAGAGAGAGATTATCACGGGCCTGACAACCTTCCTCTTCTACCACAGGCCTGACAATCGGCTTCTTAAACCAGTTTCAACTCAATTCCCGCAAGGTGAGGATAACAACAACAACAATAGCAATTCGGTTAATTCATGGTGACGGTAACAACCGGAATTTGGGTATGGACACCCAAAAACGGAAACAGTCCACACTAAGACATAGCACGGTTCATAGATTTACAGGGTGCTCAAACTTCACAGGAGACACGGCTCAGTCCACGAGTTTTCCATTGGTTTCAAGGTGCATGAAAAGGAATCAATGCAGAGTTCGATCACGAATCTAAACAAAATTCATGAAGAATGGAGACTGGAAAAGCGACTCAGGTGGAGGATGGAAGAATGACCCACGAACCCCCAACACAGCTGGCGCTTCATCTTTTAACTGCATGCGCCCAAGTCGACACATGTCTTCCTCGAGCTGCATGCATTCCATTTTGCATACATTCCCTTTAGATGAACTTAAGACAACACTCAACATGTCCACCTTAGCCTTCAGGAAATAATAATAAATTATTATCCCCTTTAGAGGTAATCCCCCTAGCTTAGCCCCTAGGCCCACACACTTAGCCTCCTCCCTTACCCAACCTTGTGGAAGCTTAGTCCCCCATCACTCTTTCTTTGTGGTCAGTCTGCACGCAACGATGTTTATATTTTATTAATGATCTGCATAGTTACATATACAAAATTAGGCTCTTGGCCTTTAACACTTAGGCTCTCTGGCCTAATAAACACATAAGCCCGACAACTTATCAACACTCATCTCACCAGCCTACAAAACATGTTTACAATTTATAAATACAATTGGGGCTCGTCCTTGGGGATATTACACCTCCTGTGAAGGAGTCAAGCCCAGTCCCACTCTGATACCATGTTGATTTTTCTTCATATGATATATGATCGATATATTATTACAATGATGAGTGTTCCATATATAGGAAACATATGTTGACCATCCATGAAAGGATGCATCCCTTGGATAATCAATACATATTTATTATTATCATTTACTTATTATATATAGTATTTAATAATCAATAATTATATTATTAATTATTAATCTAAGAGAATGTCTTCTTGATGTTGTCCAAACATCAACAATACTGACCTATCTACGTCCTGGATCACTAGCCTCATAATCACATAGGCTCTCTGGCCTCAATACATATACATCCATATATATACATATATATAACTTGCCTCGACGCTCACTCCCTGGTCATTCCCCAGGTGTGCGCAACACTATGAAATGTGCGCACTTACCCAGGTGCACGCAATGCTATGGAATGTGCACACCCTTCCCTTGATAAAAATTCTCCACGCACTACTCAGGTGTGCACAGAACCAAATATTGGTGCCAACATCTCACCAGCCTATATGTACATTTTCATTTACAATTGGTACCAATGAATCACTAGCCTATATGTACAATTACAAAGGGTTTAGATTACGGGCATTACATTCCCCTCCCCCTTATTTATGCATTGTCCTCATTGCATCATATACACATGTACATACAAAATTTCAAATTTTTTTGAAAAGATGTGGATACTCTATCCGAATAGCATCCTTGTGTTGCAAAGTTGCATCCTAAGGATTGTACCAGGTCCATTGGACCTTTACCAACTCCATGGATCAATTTCAGAGCTGTTTTATTTTCCAATCCAATATGAAAACCGGTCGCACTTGAAAATTGCCTTTTGTCTCCACCTGAATCACATTCCAATCAATAATGTGATTAGCATCAAGCATGTACATTTTAAGAAATGACACATGGAAAACATTATGAATACACAAGTATGCAGGAAATGCAATCATATATGCGATAGGACCAATCCTCTCTAAGATTTCAAATGGCCCACAATAGCATGTTGTCAACTTAGAATATTTTCCCAACTTCAAGGAACTGCACCTGGCTTTCACTTTCAAGAACATGTGGTCACCCACTTTAAACTCTCTGTGGGTTTTGCATTTATCTAAACATCTTGTATTCCTATCTTGGGCATCCTTTAGATTATGCCTGATCTTTACCATCTTCTCCTCCATTTCCTGGAGCATATCTAGCCCAACTATTGCGTGGTCTGTTGGGTTGTCCCAACTCACTGGCGTGTTGCACTTTCTATCATAAAGTGCTTCAAATGGACTCATATTTAAAGACGATTGATACCCATTGTTGTAAGCAAACTCTACCAAGTGAAGGTGGTCTTCCCATTTTGATGGTTTATCCATCACATACATCCTGAGCATATCTTCAATCACCCAATTTACCCTCTTTTAATTGTCCATCTGAATCAGGGTGATATGTTGTGCTAAAGTTCATATTTGTCCCAAATCCTTTGAATAGCCCTTTCCAAAAGTTCAAGGTGAACTTGGAATCTCTGTCAAACATAATTGTCTTAGGTACACCATGCAGCTTGGAAATTTCTCGCATGTATATATCAGTAATATCGGCTACCTTGTGTGCTGACTTCAATGGAATAAAATGGGAAGCTTTAGTAATTTTTTCCACCACTACCATAATAGAATCATGTTGCTTAGCAGTCCTAGGAAACTTAGTAATGAAATACATGGTCACAACTTCCCACTTCCACTTAGGAATGGGAAAAGGTTCTATCAAACCAGCTGGATGTATGTGCTCAGCCTTGACCTTCTGACATTCAAGGCATCTAGCAATAAAATCAACAACTTCCTTTTTCATACCTAGCCAAAAGTATTGTTTTTTTACTGCGACAATTTTCTTATGGTAACCTGGATGTCCCACATAAGGAACCTTATGAATCTTTGACAATAGCAGGCCCTTCAACTCCTGATAATTTGGCACATAGACTCTATGTCTATACATGAGGATCCCATCCTCTCTTAGCTCATAACCTTCAAATTTTTTCTATGACATACCCTGCTATAAAGTTTCCTTTATGTCCACATAACGTTGATATGATTTGGAAAATTATAAAATTTTGTCACACAAGTCCAATTTATACATGCTAATGGTTGTAGCATGCATCTCATTCACCCTCCTGTTGAGTGTGTCAACCACTTTGTTCTATTTTCCTCTGAGATGCTTTATGTCAAAGTCATACTCACTGAGGAATTCTAACCACCTGCTTTGTCTAGCATTTAAACTTGGTTGTCCAAAAATATACTTTAGACCACTATGGTTTGTCCTCAGCTCAAATATTTTACCCATAAGATAATGTCACCACATCTTCAAGGCATGCACTATGGTTGTCAATTCTAAGTGATGAGTAGCATAGAGCCTTTCATGCTATTTTAACTTTCTTGATTCGTAACATACCACATGTCCATTCTAACTAACGACTCCACCGAGCCCTTCCTTGCATTCATCTGTGCACACAACGAAGTCTACATCTGGATCAACAATTCTCAAAATGGGTGCACTTGTCAACAAACTCTTTAAGTGTTGAAAACTCCTTGCACAGACCAGAGTCCATTCAAATCGTGCACCTTTATTTTCCAAAGATGTAATTGGATGTGCAATCTTTGAGAATATTTCAATAAACCTTCTGTAATAACCCACAAATCCCATAAAGGACCTTGCCTCTACGACATTTCTTAGTGTTGGCCATTCCTCAATGGATTTTATCTTTTCTGGATCCACAATTGTTCCTTCCTTAGAAATAATATGACCCAAATAATGAATATGTCATTGATAAAATGAGTACTTGCTCAACTTTGTATAAAGTTGATGTTCCCTCAAAACTTGCAGTACCATCCTCTAGTGTTGCTCATGATCCTCTTCAGACTTTGAATAAATAAGTACGTCATCCAAAAAATACAATGACAAACTTATCTAACTTTTGAAAACTCCATTCATCAAACACATGAAAACAATCGGTGCATTTGACAACCCAAATGGCACCACTATAAAATCGTAATGACTATACCTTGTTCTGAAGGCAGTCTTGTTGATTTTTTCCTCTAAATTATTCTCACTTGGTGATAGCCATATCTAAGATAAATCTTTGAAAATATGTGTGTGCCTCGCAGTTGATCAAAGAGGTCATATATCCTTGGCAAAGGATACTTGTTCTTTACTGTTACTTTGTTCAACTTCCTGAAGTTGATACAAAGTCTCGGTGTACCATACTTCTTCTTCACAAACAATACTATGGCACCCCAAGGTGACACACTTGGGCGTATATACCCCTTCTTCAAAATCTCTTCAAGTTGCATCTGCAACTCCTTCAATTCTGGTGTACTCATTCTATAAGGAGTATTGGATACAGGTGTTTCTCCAAGCATCAGATTTATATAGAAATCAATATCTCTTTTCAGAGGCAATCACGATATCTCTTTAAAGTCATCATCATACTCTTTCAATACTGCGTAGTCTTCAATTCTTGGCACTTTATCCTTAGATGCCTCTTCCATGTGCGCTGCAAATACTTGACATCCTTTCATGTAGCTTTTCTTCAGTTGCAAGGTTGAAACTTATTTGATAGTTACATCCCTTGGAATTCCTTGAACTATTCTTAAGTTTCCTTCCTCATCCAAACAAGTAAATGCCTTATTGTAACAGTCCAGGACAATATGGTGCTCATCCAACCAATACATACCAATGAGGAAATCATACAAACCCAAAGGTATGATATTCGAATCATCTTTTGTGTGCATTCCATTCATCTTCATTGGACATGCCTTGACCATCTCATTAATTTTCCTTTTTTCTCCTGTGGCTAACTGCACCAACCAAGGTTTTACAAGCTTGCTTCTTAGAAATTGGAATCTTTCCACCATCTTATGATCTAGATAGCTATGACTAGCTCATGAAGCAATTAAAATAGAAATGGGTTGGTCATGAATCTTACCTTATATTTCAATCATGTGTGACTAAAACTCATCTTTCTTGTTATCCAACACTATGTAAATCCTAGGAAAATTTCTTCCCATGTATTCCACTATCGCAACTTGATGTACACTGTGCGCAATCCTCACTTTATCACCTCTTTGAGAGCAATATCTGCGCATATGATCTCTACCACAACTCCAACATTTAATAGGTTGTTGTCATGTCTTTTTTTCCACTGTCTCTGACATTCTGGTCTCTTTGAGAGTTGGTTGTCCTTGCGTAGTATTTCTAAAAAATAGTGGCTTAGCCCCCTTCTTCCTATTTTCCACATTTCTTTTCATCTTATCTTCCCAAGCCTTTTCGAAAATCGATCTTCCCCTTTGCTTCTCATAAAGACACTTAGCACGCCTTATATTTTACTCCAATGTCTTGGGGTCATCATATTGTATATTGTCACTGATAAATGAGGGAAACCCACTCAAGTACCTCTGAATATTAACTTTCTCATCCTTGATGAATGTGACATATTTCAATAGCTCTAAGAATTTTCTTTCATACTCATCTATCGTCATACTCCCAAGCTTGAGTTTGAAGAACTCAATCATTTTCTTGTCATAGTACCTCTTAGTTAAGTATTTCTTTTGGAAATACTTCTTGAACTCCCTCCAAGCTGTAACCTTATTTTCATCAATGTGTTGCACTTGCACAAATTGATCCCACCACATTGATTCCTTTCCTTTTCGCTGATAGATAATGATTATCTCTTCTTCTTGCGTAGAATAATCATGCAGTTGGAAGTACTTCATCATACCCAACAACCAAGTCTCTGCATCTTCATCATTCTTTTTCTCACTGTCAAAGGTAGGACACTTGATCCTATTCATTTATCCTTGTAGCTCATCCACCCCAGTCATTCTCTTATGCTTTATGTCAGGAGATAGACTTGAGCTACTGCGCGCTTTCCTAAAAGAATGCTTTGGTGAGTGGTGATGATGAATATGAACACTTCTTGTTTTTCTTATTTTCTCACCATGAGACCTATGACTTCTTGACCTACTCGATTATGTATCCTTATCCATTTTATTTTCTATTCTTTCTAGGCTCTACATCAATTTGCCATTGAAGTCACCTTGTTGTTCCTTGGCTCTCATAAGCCTTTCATAGTCAGCTTTATAAATTTGGACATATTTTTGCAATCCCTTTATGGTTTCTACCAAGTTCATGCGCTCCTCCTTTGATTTTGTACCATCATCACACAACCCGACACACAAATCCCCGAATTCATCATTAGGACTATAATTCCTCTCTACATTTTCCATGCTTTTGACCTTCTGCACTGATTTTGTCCTGCTCTAACTGCTAATAATTCTACAAAATGTGCAGACAACAAGATTTGTTACGTAAATTCATGAGACAACTTCATGAAAACTCTACACCATCTTGTCAGAATCCTTTCTTCTGAATCTCAAGTGCACACTGGTATTCAACATACACCAATGCACGATGTCAATTTTTAACTTGTACATCATGTATCGGTAATGCACATGCACCAGAAATGTATTTTGTGCAACCCCAAACCTTCAATGCACACACCCATGCACCATTTTTTATTGTGCATTTCCATTGCCACACTCCACAATATCATGAATTTAGTGTGCACATCTATGCATTCTTACTTAATGCGCACCAAGGCCACCCTGAAATTCCAAATTTAGTCACTTGTCAGTCTAAATTTTTCCTTAAGTAGAACTCAACTCATGCATGCTCAATGTTGAAACTAGAGTTCTGATGCTTCTTTTTGACCTCTGGCCCATACAAGTCCAATGTTGAACCAATAGCTTTGATACCAGAATGTAACGTCCCCAACCTCCCAAGCTGGGCCACGTCACACAATCTCAACTTATATAGCTCTGAACCAACCATAATGTAACATCACCCAGCATACTACTGAACAAAGCTACTCCAAAAATCCATTGCACGGATTCTATACTAAATGTGATTATGTGCAGTATCACTTGAAGTAGTGCGTTCAACCTCAAACTGAGTCGCGCCACACTAAATTTCTCTTTTTAACACAACTTTAAGCAACAAAAGTAACTCAAACTACTATGTGCACCAACATATTGATCACACAACACAACCATGCGCACAACCACCTTGGCGTCACACACCAATTCTGATTTCCCTATGTGCGAGGTCTATTTCCCTGAATGCACACATGAGTTCCAGCCTCATGTGCACACAGGATATTTTCCTACGCACCTGACCATTCAATCCTTGCCTTGAAGACTTAGCACCAATATCAAAGGATAACTTAACAGGAAAACTAACAATAATTGTCATACTCATGCACGTTTACAAATATAGGCCATAAGCACCATACTTACATGTGCAAGCAACATTAGACAGAATAACAACAATTACTTATATGTGACAACATACAAGAATTAACCCATGTCAAACATAGATAAATAAGCACGCAATAATTAAGACAAGCACATAAGAACACTTATATTTTATGAAAGTCACCAACTGCATCCAGAACTTAGACGTTCCTCCCAGCCATAGACTTTGTTGCTCATAATATTTCAGCAACAGGTCACCCCCGAATTGGGGCTTAACTCCACCAGGTAAAAAGGGTTCCTAGTGACAGGATAAGGTCTAATTCTCAACATAATTGCTCAATACAAGGTGTTTGTTGCTGCAACTAGCCTACAGTCCCTCATTCTCCACGCACCTATCACACCCAAGGAAGTGTGCCCCTTCTCTTTTCAACAGTCCTTCGGCTACCCCACTTCCCTTCCAGGGTTACCAGCAACATGCCAGACAGGAAGTCTCTGATCCCTACGACTAATGCCCAATGCACCAGGGAACAATTCTCAGCAAAACTCTCACCTGGAGAGTATGCTCACGGGCCTGACAACCTGCCTCTTCAATAATAAAACTTTGATTATAGTATAGAAACCCCTTACAAGATTCTTTGTGCAGATAAGGTAATAGTCGTCATCTCTCAGATGGTCTGACCCGCTTCTACAGATGAGAAATTGAATAATGAATAATCTTTTTTTTCCCAAAATACATTGAGGCCAACAATATATATTGGATGCCTTCAACTCAACATATGTCACCTTCAAAAGTAGCTTAAGCCACTTGGTGACTCGTTCCCTACCCTCGAGATCTTAGAATAGAAAAATTATCCATAAACTTACATTTTTTGAAAACTATTATAAAATATTCCCTAAAACTTAAGTCTCGCCCCCTTTTCCCTTTTTTCGGTGGAGTTAGACCCCCATCTCTTTTCGTCTGAGTTTGTCTACACACAACGATGTAATATTATATTAATAATTGAGTATGAATACTTTTACATGGATAGGCGCACTGACCTATCTGTGTCCCATCTCACGAGCCTCATAATCACACAGGCTCTCTGGCCTCAATACATATACAATCATATACATACATATGTATAACTCATCTCGGCGTGCACTCCCAGGTCATTCCCGCACTTACCCAAGTGTATGCAACACTGTGAAATGTGTGCAGTTACCTATGTGTGTGCAATAATATGGAATGTGTGCACCCTTTCCTTGATAACAATTCTCCATGCACTACTCAAGTGTGCGTGAAACCAAAACTTGGTGCCAACAACTCACCAACCTATATGTACATTTACATTTGGTACCAACGGCTCACCAACCTATATGTACAATTACAAAAGGATTGAATTAGAAACATTACAATTATAAAAAATAGTAATAGATTTTATTGTTTCTTTATACTATTTTATACTTATTTTATACTTATTTTTTTAAATCATTTACAAAAAATCTCTATATCCATAAACTTGTGCATAATGTTCATAATCACCTAAAATCTCTCTAACTACATATACATAAAACATATATCCCTTACAAATCAATCTCTCTAACTACATAAAACTTGGTACCAACGGCTCACCAACCTATATGTACATTTACATTTACATTTGGTACTAACAACTCACTAACCTATATGTACAATTACAAAAAGATCAAATTAAAAACATTACAATTATAAAAAAATATTAATAATTTTTATTATTTCTTTATACTTTTTTATACTTACAAAAATTCTCTATATCCATAAACTTATACATAATATCTATAATCACCTAAAATCTCTCTAACTACATATACATAAAGCATATATCCCTTACAAATCATCTCCTTTATCCATTTCATATTCCTTAAAATATGTATGCTACCTTTAATGCCTGAATACCTATAACCATTCTATAAGTTCCCACTATGCATCATACTACCACCATCCCAATTTACATAACTTATGTACCTTTCCATCCGTGCTTAGTATCAAAGTCAAACACCTTCACAAGTACCCATTGTTTAAGAATCCATCTCTATTCACCCATGAACCACCCACTTTTTCCATTTTTACTTGAGAATACATCTCTATCCACCAATAGGGCCACCCCTTTTTCCAAGTCCTTTATACTAGGTCCTCAACTTAATGTGCACCATCAATGTATAGTTCATGTGTCTCTCAATATTCGACCAAAAATGTCGCACTTTGGAAAAATATGAGTAAAAAAATTTCAACCCTCTAACAATACGACCACAACCATTATTATTTTTTCCACGAGTGTTATCAGCATAGTATAATTGAGTGTAGTATTCCTCACTATGTATAGATATCGATAGATCAATAGGAACGTAGATAGCTTCATCTCAACTTTACACTCGTGCCATATATAATATCACATTATATTAGAGTATTTTAAAAAGTAGTAGGACGAAAGGGAAATTTTGCATTATCATTTATTTCATAAAAAACTCTCTATTTTATAAAGCAATAACATTTTTTTATTTTTTTTTATTTTTTTTTTATTAGTCTTTGTTATGGGACTATTGCAATGAGTTATTCATTGTTTTTGATGTGATATAAATTTGTTTTTTATCGTAAATTTGTGTATGCAATGTAATGTTTAACATATAAAAACAAATATATATTTTTGAATATAATAAAAATATTTGTGTTTCTCATTTCTAATTGGTTAATAGAATTGAAATGTTATTGCTCCCTTCATGTCTTCCTATATATAAAATTAATTACATAATCAATCAATTTTACCAATCACCATATCTAAATATAAAAAATTGTACTATATATTTATTATAATAAATATATTATTATATTTATAATATATTTATTATCTAATATACTATTTATTATTATATTTATATTATATTTATTATCTAATATATTATTTAGATTATATTTATTATGTAATATAATAAATATTATATAAAAATATATATTATTAAATTTGAAAGATTTATTTTCAAAAAAAAATTTGAATATTTTTAAAATGCAATTTGCATTTGGCTAGTTTAACTTAATTGGAAGGAAATTTAGATTAATCCCAAAACTATACAACATCCACATTAAAGTAAAAATGTGGTTAGAGATCCCGACCAATAGGACATATGACAAATCTATAAACTAAGTGTCATGGAGCAGCACGTCTTCCTCCATTCCTTGTGAGTCTAGGTCGAATTCTTTGAATTCCAATCTTTCTGACGGTATAGTTATCAGTGTTAATTTTTTTTCATTTAAAATCTTTACAAATTGATTTAGCCCCTAGTTAACATATTGCTCATGTTTCACAGTAATCATCATCATCAATAATTATAGGGTGTCAGCTATCATCTCCATTTCCAAATCTACTTGGCAGGGACTAAGCTGTCATGCAACCTTTGTTTATTCATCTTTTTGCTTTATTTGTATAATTCCTTCCTTTTCATTTATTCATCTTTTTTCTTTATTTGTATAATTCCTTCCTTTTCCCTTTTATTTATTCATCTTTTTGCTTTATTTGTATAATTCCTTCCTTTTCTCTTTTATTTATTTATCTTTTTGCTTTATTTGTATAATTTGGCTTGTACTGTATTTATTTTTCATGAGTTATTTCCTCTTAGTTATCTACTTTTATAAAGCAACAATATTCATTTTCTTGATTATTTTTTTACTTACTTTATTATTATTATTATTATTAATTAATTAAAAAGAAACAACATTCCTTCTTTCTTCTCCACACTTTATTTCTATATTTTATTAACTAACTAATATATTGTACTTCTTTTTCATGAGTTATTTTTGAGTTATAAAGCACCAACATTCATTTCTTCTTCCTCATTTTCTTTAATTACTTTCTAATTTTTTTTTTAGTTTAATAATGTAATATATTTATTTTTTATAAATTATTTCTTTTAGTTGTGGTTAAAGTTGTTATCTTACTCCATAGTAAGTCTTAACTTTCTCACTCCAACCTACATATTAATTTTAAAGATTATTTCCATCTGAGTGACAACACTAGATTTTCTATTGATCTTATCCATTAGGATGGAGAATTATATGTTTGATACAAAGATTAAAGTTGTTATCTTACTCCATAGTAAGTATTAACTTTCTCACTCCAACCTACATATTAATTTTAAAGATTATTTCCATCTCAGTGACAACACTAGATTTTCTATTGATCTTATCCATTAGAATGGAGAATTATATGTTTGATACAAAGACTTCCTAGAATGCATCCAAACATAGAGACCATATTTCAACCCTTATATTTCCCTCTTCTATAGTTGTATTATCCATGTGATCATGAAGAATTAGGATGGAGAATTATATGTTTGATACAAAGACTTCCTAGAATGCACCCAAACATAGAGACCATATTTCAACCCTTATATTTCCCTCTTCTATAGTTGTATTATCCATGTGATCATATTTCTTGAGTTTAAAGGACTTGAATCCTTCCAGTGTGTTATTGTATGTAACTTCTAATATAATACATGGTATTTTATTATCCACTATGTTTTATGTTTTCATTATTGTAGTGTGACTTTCTCTCATCCTTATAACTAGTCTCTACATTTGTTTTAACAACTTGGATCAATTTATGATTGGTAGCGCATATTTCATTATACTAATGAGATAAATAACTTTGAATTATAAGACTTAGATGTTGATAGTTTAGTTTCATGCTCCATAATTGGAATCAATGCATTATTATGAATACTTCCATCCTCTATTTATGTGTTCATGCCTCCACTAGTTACCTTCTAGGCTAATCCTTCCTACTTATTCACCTTGCTATAAGTCGATTTGGACCTACCAAATGGTCTTCATTTCCTCTTTAGCTCTCATGTAGCATATGATTCCATGCATCATGGATTCCCATTTTTTATGGGATCCATCATGCTTCATTTATTCCTTGATGTGTCTTATTATGACATACCCCAACAAGTGTGTCTATAGTATCAACCTAGCACAATATCTGCACTTGTGTTTTTTAAACATTCCCCACATGCCCGCCCCACATTCCAATGCGTTGAAGTTGAAAGAATGGTCATTGATGTTATGATATAATAAATAATCACTTTTTTTATCCCCTTAATAGTACATACATTATTCATGCTACTAGATGTTGATGAAATTATAACAAAGAGTAATCATTGTTTTCAAAGAGAGTATTATTATATCATAACAATTACTAGAACCTTAGGACCTATTGAGATTGGATTTTGACCTCATCAATGAAAGGGATTTAGTAGACTAAAACAATGGATTTGGGTTCCCACCCTATATAAGTGAATCCACTAGTTTATGGCACCGACTACCATATGCATTTTATTTTCTTTGATTTGTATATTTTATGTTGGGATATAAACAATACACAGAAAATGAAATCTTGGGACTAAAACAAATATAAGTTTTAAAATATGGAAAGAAAATAACTCAAATAGTAGTAGGTGAAAGAGTGAGCATTCTTAACCTTAACCTTTTAGCTTTCTTTGTTGGGAGTGTCATGCAACTTTTTAGGTAGGACTCATTAATATCAAGGATCTCAATGGAATTGAGCTTTCTAGATTATACTCTTTGTATGACCTTGTCTCTAAGTTTCTCAAGGACAAGAAGATCTTCATCAAAACAATGTAACAGGTCCATTAGTAGGCCTCTTATGACTTGAACATTTTTCAAAACTCTTAGAATTTGGTTCAAGAGATTGAGTGTTTTCGCCTGAAGCAATTTGTGCACTTTGATCTTCAAAGTGCTGATGCACATGAATTCTAGCAACCTCAGTGAAACTTAGTACCTAAATATGGCTTGGGATCAAAGCATATTGATCCTACCATTGGATGCATTGTACCAATCGAGATTCTCATCGACTAATATCTACTAGATTTTCAATAACTTTGTGGCTAAAAACTATCACTGAATCTTATAAGGAGAAAATGCCAATGAGATTGACATAAATTTTGTTCGCCAAGGGAACAAGACTATCTTGTAGTGTGATGTGATTTCTTATTATTGTTTTATTTATTTCTATCTAAGCCCTTTTATTCTTGAGTTGTTCTTTGAGATTAACATTATCTTTCTCGTGGCCAAAAGGTTTGTATGCATTTTCTTCAACTTCACCTCATATAATTGTGCAAAGGTGACCCCCGATGCCTATATGGGAAGTAGTTGTGCATCATCCACACAAATGTAATAAACTCTTCATTGATCTAGACCTTGGTTTATTGCTTCCTATTCCATTTCCTTTTGACTGTCACCCTATTGAATTCTCAATGCATGAAATTGTACTCAAAGGTGTCAAATTGGCATTCATGTTCTATACCTTTCCCATGATTCATTAGTTATTCTACAAACCACTATTCTAACTCCGTTATACTTCCCGTTGCTTCTACCATGGCACTCTTCTTATGTCATGTGGGTCCTCATGTTGTTCCTGGCAAGGGAACAATGCTAAGGCACCCTATGGAGGCTTTGGAAAACCTCCCTGCCTTAGGCCTCAAGCTAGCTCTTGGGCCAAAGGGGGTAACCCTCAAACTATCACAAAGATGTATATTCAGAGTCACCTCAAAACAACTCTTTTGTGTACAATTTAATGCTATATTTCAATGGTTGCAAGTAAATATAATGTTGGAGGAAGAATATGGACTAGGCACAACAACTCCGACTAAACCCTCATACCAAGGCATTTCCATTAGGAATCTTTATCCTGCATTGTAGACATGCAAAGCTAAGATGATGAAAGATGCAGAAGAATTTTAAAGAA
>WSFP011353165.1:0-34753 GCA_009831015.1 Picea engelmannii | reverse complement strand
CCTAGCTAAAGCATACACAAACAACGCTTATCAAGAAAAGGAAGAGAGATACAACATGAAGAATGAGAATCAATGTATATTATGATCTAATCAATGAGGGAGTGATCTTCACTCATATATGCAATGAAATCCTATAATTAGGAATGCATGCATAATAATGATGGTATAAAATTAGAAAGTCTAAAATAGAACTAGTTAGTTAGCTCCCACTAAACTAGTGTTACTCCCAGTGAACTAGTGTGCCAAAAATAGAAATTTCTCCAACACCCCTGAACATCACTATGGAGTAAAAATGATTCCCATCTACTAGGACATAATAGGTACTCATGTACAATGAAACTAATGAACACTAAATAAAAATGAGAAAAGAGGGAAAACCACGTGGGAACAAAACCCCCCCTCAAAAGATAATGCATCAAAAGAAGAAAAGGAAGCTGCTAGGAAACTGTGTTCTTCACTGCAAGACGATCATGAAAAGTCTGAAAATTCTACTCAGTGAAGGTCTTGGTGAATATGTCGACATTTTTTTCAAAGGAATGACATAAATACAAATCAATGATCCTATCATGTACTAGATCTATGATGAAATGCATTTGGACCTCAACATGTTTGGTTCACTGTCACTGTACTGGATCTCTGGAAAATTTTAGTGTACTATGATTGTCACACCATATGATAGTCAGATAGTGAAATTGGATACCAAGCTCGGTAAGGAAGTGTTTAATACAAAGTGTTTGAATTACATTGTTGACTAATCCTCTGTACTCAACCTCTACGGAAGATAAAACAATGACTGATTGCTTCTTACTTGACCAACAAATTAGGCCTTACCCCAAACTTAGAGTGTACCCGGACATGGACTTGAGATCTATGCTATCACCAACCCAATCTGAATCTGCGAAGCCTATTTGATCTAGTGTGCAACTAGCTGCATAGTGAATCCCATAACTCATGGTGCCCTGCACATATCTGAGGATGCGCTTGGAAGCCTGCTAGTACGGATCATGGGGTTCTTGCATATATCTGGAAACTACTCCTACCACATATGAGATATCTGGACAGGTGTGGGTGAGATACAAAAGACTCCCCACCAACTGTCGATACCAAGTACTATCCACTAATGGTGTATCCCCTCCATCCTAAAGTCTAATTCCAGATAAGAAAGGTGTAGGTGAAGATTTACAGTCTGCCATGTGGAATGTATACAGAAGATCTCTGAAATACTTAGCCTGAGAAATTTTGATTTCAGAAGCATCCTGACTAATCTAAATACCAAGAAAGAAGTGTAGTGGATCCATGTATGTCATATAGAACCTGTCATGAAAAATATATTTGACCAAAGAATTGGCTGAAGCAGAGCTACCAGTGATCAAAATATCATCAACATAGAGTACTAAAATCATCACAGAGTTAGTAGTCCTCAACATGTAAACATTGGAATCATATTTACATCTAAAAAAATCATGTGAAAGAAAGCAAGAATCCATCTTTGCATACCATGCTCTAGGTGCCTTCTTGAGGCCATAGAGAGACTTCTTCAGTATGCATACTAAAGATGAGTTCATAATGAACCCCTGCGGATGCTCCATGTAGATCACCTCTGAAATGTCACCATGAAGAAAAGCATTCTTCACATCGATCGAGTGAACTTCCCATCCTTTGGCTGCTGCAATCGCTAGAGCCAAGTGAATGGAGTCCATATTTTCTACAGGAGCAAAGGTCTCATCATAATATGTCCCATGAATATGTTGAAATCCTTTTGCAACTAATCTGGCCTTGTACCTACTCACTTGACAATTTTTTAATATCTTGGTCCTATAGACCCATTTGCATCTGACAAGTTTCCTCCCTGGTGGAAGTGGAACTAGATCCCAAGTTTGATTCTCTAGGAGAGAGTCATGTTCCTCTTGCATGGCTGCTTCCCATAGTGGATTTCCAACAAACTCATTGTAGGTATGTGGATCAAAAGATTGAAACATATAGAAATTCATGGGCATAGATGGTTCATAAGCTAAAATTACATGAGAAAGATCCACATGATGAGATCGAGTCCTCCTAAAATCCAATGGATCCCCTACAAGGTTACCTACTTCCTGAAGTGTAGACTATTGCCACTTGGTAATTTGTTGAAGCTCTGCCATTGGCTCCTCATTTGGATGTACTACCTGCTCATTTGCATGTACAAAATCATCTAAATCTGTGTCTGAATATGAAACATCTAAGTGTGTGGAATCATCATCTCTGATTTATGAAACCGATGGAAGCATAAGAGTCTCTTCATGTTTCAATGGAGGTGCATGCAAAGGAATATCCTTAAACTGAACAATGCACTCAATGATGAGCCAATATGTAGAGGGATCAATCAATATGTACCCCTTCACATCATCTAGATATCCCACAAAGATGCAATGTGTGCTCTATGGATCTAAGGATTTCGTCTTTTCAGAAGGAATATGGGCCCATGCTCTATATCCAAAGATGCAGAAGTGTGTGGCATCTAGTTTGTCACCTCTCCAAGCCTCAAAAGGTGTCCTATCTTCAACATATATGTGAGATTCTCTATTATGTATGTAAGCAACACAGTTGAGTGCCTCAACCCAAAGCTTGGAAAGAAGTGATATTGCATGCAACATGCAACTGGTCATCTCCTTGAGAGACATGTTCTTCCTTTCAACAATTGCATTCTATTGTGGAGTGTATGGAACTATGTGTTGCAACTGGATACCAACTTCAGGACAAATATTCTGAACATCTTTGTTGATATACTCCTCCCCATTGTCTGTACGAAGGATTTTTATTTTCTTCCCAGTTTGTCTCTCTACTAGAGCTTTGAAGTCTTTGAAATTCTCAAAAAATTCAGACTTTTGTCTGAGAAAATAAACCCAAGTATAGCGTGAGTAATCATCCATAAATGTAAGAACATACCTTGCTTTGTTGATGGATGGATGTGGAAATGGACCCATGAGATCACTGTGAACAAGATGCAAGGAAGAGGAGGCTCTCCTTGCCTTCCCATTTTCAAATTTCTATTTAGGATGCTTTCCAAGAATGCATCCTTCATAAACCCCTTCAAAAAATTGAATCTCTGGAAAGCCTTTGACCATTCCTTTCTTGGAAATTCTTTGCATGTACCTAAAGTTTAAATGACCAAATATCTCATGCCATACTCTAATGATATCATTAGCATGTGAAAGTAGAAAGGATGAGTCGCATTCAATAAACTTAGTGAACTTATACAACCGTGATTTGTGATCTACCTCATCAACTGCAATAATGGAACTATCATGCATGTCAAGTACAATAACCGAATTTGATGTAAATTCAACCCTTTTACCTGTTTGAGTAATCTAATAAACTGAGAGCAGATTTATATAAATCTTTGGAACATGCAAAACATTCTCAAAACTCCATTAGGGAGTTCCACTCTTCCCTCTCTTACAACTGCTATTGGAGTATCATCCCCCATGAGAATATGAGGTCCAGAGCATGAACTCAAAGAAGTAAAAAATTCCTCTTTAGCTTTCATATGATGGGATGCACCATAATATATAATCCATGAATCAGATGAGGAATTAATTTCAACTAGAGCATGATGATTACCTTTCTTAGGTGCATGGTATTCTTCCTTCTACTTCTTAGCTCCTTCAGGAATGAAGTCTCCAAGGTTATTCTTCTGAAGTACCCGTGTCATAAGATCGATCTGATTCTACATGCATGTGGATTATTCATTATTCGGTTTATTGCAATATTTGCACTTCTTTCCCTTCTTCTTCTTCTCTTTGGAGTTTGAAGAATATTTGGAACTCGAAGAATCCTTGAAGGGTTTGGAATATCCCTCCTTATTTGACTCTAGATGTAATAGATCCTTTCGTTTCTGCTTCGATTTCTAATTGGATGAACCTTTTCCATCATGCATAGTGAGTGCGTGTGCTTTGGGATATTTCGTGAGGTCCATCTATATGATTTTTGTTTTCTCTTATGTGAGAGACTCAATGAACTGATCCATCGTAGGCATTTTCCAATTTTCTCCCAAAAGACATCTGCCATAATGGAAATTGGAGACATATACAACATATTCTATTCCTATCTTGGCCAATATTGTTAGAATAATTTTTTTCTCTTGCGTAGACTTGTCAAATACCACATTCACCCAAGTTCAATATCAAAGATTTAAATTTAGTAAAGAAATCTTGTATATTATCAAAACTTTTAGGGTGTAAGGTATTCAAATCTACCTCAAGCATATGAACTCACATCTCATCCTACTTTCCAATGAGTCCTTACAAGGTGGTCCAGATCTCATTTAGAGTCTTTCATGCAGAAACATGAAACCATAGAACAATGGATATTAACTAAAGAAGTAGTCCTGTAGCCTCATCCTTACGGTTCTCCCATATGGTCTTCTCAAGTATTGATGTAGGTCTTGTTTTTGTCACCATCATCAAATTATACAGTCCTTTTCTTTTGAGTTGGAATGAAACCTTTGGATTCCATTCAAAATAGTTGTATGGTGTGAGTATTATCGCCAGACTTGATTGAATAAGTTGCATTGCCTCCATCCCCGATCTCGAAAACCCAGATCGTGGATTCTGAGATATGACAGATGGTTCTATGGTAGCTATAGATATGATAAAACAACTATATATCCTAAAATATGATGCGAGTTTTGGATATTTTTGGTGAGCATGAGAATCCCTATGTTATACATCTCTGGTCAAAATTTCAGCCCGATAGGGATCACGAATTTCGAGATATGGCTATTTTACTGCAAAAACCTAATTTTCTAAATGGCTGCTGAATCGTCGCACCCTAAAGAAGGATAAAGTGAAATGATGTTGAATCATCGCACCCTAGTGAAGGAAACAATGCGACGATTATGAAAAATGGAATCGTCACACCCTGGATGAAAAAAATTGTGCGACAACATCGCACCTTGGCTGTGTATAGGCTATGTTACTCCCATTGAACTAGTGTGCCAAAAATAGAAATTTCTCCAAAAAATGTTGGAAATAATACATGCATTGAAGCAATGGTTCCCTTACCTAATAGGTAGGCACTTCAAGGTCAAAACAGATCATGATAGTCTTAAATACTTCTTGGAACAAATACTATCTTTAGAAGAGAAACAAAAATGGGTGACAAAGATGTTGGGTTATGAATTTGAAATCATCTACAAAAGGGGAAGAAAAATGTTGTGGAAGATGCACTCTCAAGAAAGGATGAATATGTTGAGGCATTTCTCTGTGCTATCTCTATAATACAACTTGATTGGATAAAAAAAACAAAGGATGAATGGAAGAATGACGAAGAAGTGTGGAATCTCATTCAAAGGTTGCAACAGGGTTCCATTGCATCCGATCCATTTACATGGAAAAATGATTCACTATGGTACAAATATCACTTATATTTATGTAAGAACTCCCAACGCAAACAAAAGGTACTTTTGGAATTTCACATCTCTCTGGTAGGAGGTCACTCAGGATTTTTGAAAACCTATCATAGGATCAAGAGGGAATTTTTTTGGGATGGCCTTAAAACTGATGTTCAAAGGTTTGTGGCAGAATGTTTGGTTTTACAACAAAATAAGGTGGAATCAATTAAGACCCTAGGTGTTTTACAACCATTAGCCATTCCAAGTTAGCGATGGAAGGATGTTTCCATGGATTTCATCACAAGGTTACCAAATTTTGAAGGAAAGAGTGTCATCATGGTGATTGTTTATATACTTACCAAGTACACACACTTTTTTTCACTCTCTCATCCTTTCAAATCCAGTATAGTCGCTACTGCATTCATGGAGACAATTTAAAAGATACATGGAAGCTCAAATATTATTGTAAGTGACAGAGATCCCATCTTCACTGGACATTTTCAGATAGAATTGTTTTCTTGTTTGGGTACTCAATTGGCTCATAGCTCATCTTATAATCCTCAATCTGATGGACAAACTGAGATAGTGAACAAATGTTTGTAATGACACCTTTGTTGATTTCTCTCTGATAAACAAACATAATGGTTTAAGTGGTTACCCTTGGAATAATGGTGGTATAACACTTCCTTTCATACTGCAATAAAAATGACACCATTTATGGTACTTTATGGATATCACCCACTGTCCATCACTTCTTATCTAAAAGAAAAATCTAAGGTTCAAGCAGTGGAAGATCACATTGAACATCAACAACAAGTTCTCTAACTCCTAAAGGACAACTTGACCATGGTACAAAATCACATGAAGCAAAAAGCATATCAACATCATAGTGAAATAAATTTTGAAGTAGGGGATTTGGTAATTTTAATAATACAAAAATACAAAAAAATGTCCCTCAATCAAGCTAAGAAGGATAATAAATCATAACCAAAGTACTATGGCCCTTATAAGGTGTTGCAAAATATTGGCACTATGGCATACAAATTGGAGCTGCCTGCATTTTCGTGAGTACACCCAATTTTCCATGTTTCATGCTTAAAGAAGGTTGTAGGTGACAAGATCCCAGTTCAAACTATATTTATAGAACTTGACGAGGAAGGAAAAATCATATTGGAGCCTGAAGCTATCACCGACACAATAATTTCAAAGTATCTCATTAAGTGGAAGAAATTGTCTGTTGAACATTCCATGTGGGAAGATGAGTATTTTATATAGAAGCATCCAAAACTACTCAAGCATTGACGACAACACTTGTCTGAAGGGGAGGGGCATGTTAAGCCCTAAACCGTGGCACATTACCTCTTAATTGAGGCATACTACATTAGTATTGTTATTTTATTTATGTCTTCTTGGGTCCATTAGTTGTAATTGTACCTCCTAGTCTCCTATATATACCAAGGAGACCTTTTCATTTGGAATCATATTGTATTTGTGAATTCATGTAATGTATAAAGAGGTTGCCCCCTTGAAGATGATTATTATCTGAATTTATCTCTTTGTCAAAGCGTGAAGTACTTATTATGAGGTTTTTTATGCTATTTTGATATTTGGTTCTTAACACTTATAATGAAGAGATACATTCCTATATTGAATATGTACATTGGTTCATTGTTATTTACAAAGAGACACAATGGTTCAATGTCATATACTTATTGGATGACTATAGAAATAAGAAAATATGTTGAAAGAAGGGGTGACTCGATGATTAAATAAGACGATCTAAACATAATAAGAGTCCAAAAGAAGAAATTGAATTTTGAAGTTAAAAAATGTAGTGAGGGTGGAAGGGTAGAGCAAGGGAGGATTAAAGTCCTCTACAGGTTGGAGATTGAACAACAAGGAGTTGCAACTTCCTCAAGTTGGTGCTTGAAAAACATGAGATTTATGTCTCTTTGAGTTTGTGCTCAAAACATGGGATTGTTTTCTCCTTGAGTTGGTGCTCAAAACATGGGATTGTTGTCTCCTTGAGTTGGTTCTCAAAATAGGGGATCGTTGTCTCCTTGAGTTGGTGCTCAAAAGAGAAGATTGGTGTCTCCTACAAGTTGTATCTTGTAAATGAAAAGTAAATTTTATATAAATATATAAAAATAATTTTTTTGATGGTTCATGTTAAAATTCTGCATACTGTTCTTCTTTGTTGATCATTTGTTGTGTTTAATAATAGTAATGATTAAGTGGTGTCAAAGATTGAAAATATAATCAATACTGATTCACCTCCCCTCTCAGTATTAAACAATATTCCAACACTCATCACTATATTTTTTTGTAGCTACAATCAATTTATGGTAGCTAAATTTGATCAATTGAAGACCACCTTCTACAAAAAAAAGGAATATACACATACCAAAGGATGCCTTTTAGATTAATAAATGAAGGTGAAAAATTCCAATGTGCCATGGATATAGCTTTCAAAGGATTGATCACTCAGAGTGTCATGGTATACTTCGATGATGTTACTCTCTATTCTAAGAAGATGCTAGATCACTTTCATCACCTGAAGAATATTTTCAAAAGATGTTGGAAGTATGGTATATATTTAAATCCCAAGAAAAGAATCTTCATTATTTCAGAAGGAGAAGGAAAAATTCTCGATCACAATATATCTAAGGTTGGGATTTTTTTGGATCCATAATGTAGATCCCATTCCTAATAGTAATAACTTTATGTATTTTAAAAAAAGAAGATAAATTCTATATGTAGATTCATAGTTGACTTTGTTGAAATTGTCAAACCCCTTCAATATATGATAAAAAGGACCCACAATTTAGATGGAATTTTGTTGAAAAGGAATATTTTGAAAAAGTAAAGGCTTCCATAGTTGTAGCACCATTTTTGTACAACCTATATTTCAATGGAGAAATTCTGAAGAGATACTTCAGTTAGTCGTCTCCCAGGAAATTAGCTTGTACATAGGTAGATTTCTTTTGTTCGCCTTTAAGTTTTTCATTTGAATTTTTCTTTCTTTCTTTGTTTGTTTTAAATTGATTGTTGTTTCTTTTATTTAATCATTGATTTACCTAGCTAGTTTATTTTAAAGATTTTTTCTTTTCAATCCTCTTCAAGAAACTAATTGATTGTACATTATAAGTTCTCTAATTTCTTTACGATCCTCGAGCATAGCTAGTTAGAATCATGAAAATCCACTCCGAGCCCAATGGAAAAGAAACTGGCTCAGAATCTGTTTGATAATTACCTTAGTATAGTATCTAAGTTGTCAAATTAGTGGTGGAACACTACCTAAAAAATGAATGGCTATGTAGTATGAGCAACTCTAGTCTAGTTCTAGATAGACTACTAGTTATCTCCAAGGCCTCACCCATACACTTAATAGTGATTGATGCTTTACTCGGAAGTTAATGGATTCCCAAGTTTTTACATACAAGGAATATTCTTATCATTAAATTAGAAATATCTGAAATTTTTATCAGATAATAGGTATTATTCCACATGCCTTTAAAGGGTGAATGAGATCCTGTTGGATATATTGTCATTGATGTCAACAGTCGATGTGATGATCTGTTGTTAATGATGAATTACCGTATATGAGATTGTCATTGATGTCAACAAGTATATCAGTTAGTAGAAGATGTCAAACAGTGTGCAAAGATCGATAGCATAAGCTCAGGAGGAGGAGCGAACAGGAAAAGCGAATAGTATGAAGACCAAAGCTCAGAAGGGAAAACACAATACATAAGAAATTCATGATTATTGTTGATCATGATAGGATAAAAAATGTTCCTATGATCAAAGCTTAGGAGAGTTAGTGAATGAAGAAGCGCGTTGCAGAAGTATCATAGGGATCTATGGAAATATTGAGAAGTCGACCATTGCACAGGAAAAGGTGAGAAGTTTCAGTAGCCATCCGATAAAGGAAATTGACAGTGTTTATTGTCTCATATAACGGATGAATGTCATATGGGTGACTGTGAGCATGAGGATCATTGGAGGATCATGACCGTCGGATGCGTAATCGAGAGATCTACGATAGGGATGGATTGCAGAGATTGAAAGGAGAATTAAATATTACGCTAGTTCCAATCTTGCAATTAGACGAGACCATTCGATATTATGGATTCAAAGATTGACGATTATGGTTAAATCACCAACAACACACAAATTCCAATTGAGGAGTCTAGGTAACGAGCTAAATCACTTGAAAGTTGTGGTTCCACAATCATCCTCGATCATGGATCTGCTTCAAAGAGTCCACATCAACTGTTAGATCAAATCAAGTGGAAGGATAGGATAAGCAAGGTAAAGAGGCTGTGAGTTCGAATATCTGAATTCTTGTTAGCCGTCGAATCATGTTAAAATGGAAGGATAAGATAAAGCTACAAGAGGTGCATAGAAAAATAGATCTCGACCGTCAGATCACCCGAAGTAAATCATAGTCGTCAGATCTTCTGAAGAAGATATCAAGCGTCAGATTGTCCAAATCAAATCTAGGCCATCTGATCCAGAGAACACGTGGCGAGAGATCAACATTTCACTAACATACAAAATGGAAAAGTCAAAGGTAAGAGTTGTAGGAACTCGCGAAACGTGAATTCCTGATAAGATCTGGACCATTGGATGAAAGAGGTCCGTGGACCGTTGATCTTGAGTATTTCGGACATCGGGAGTTGGAAGAGTCAGTGGTGGCTCATGTTCAAACACTTGACATGCGAAGTCACTATTTAATCACAACCATCGATCAAAGGCAGAACAAGGCCCATTGATTTGAGAAGGACATGAGGCATACCACATCAGTAGACTACGTCAGTAAGGACACATGGTTCAATCAAACAATGACAAATGTCAAGTTGATTTGACATTTTAGGTATGTGCAGATCACAAATATGAGTGACACATGGTAGCTACTCGGCTCGTGACACATCATCAAGTGACGTAAGCAATCTGGATACCCAGAGTAAATGGTGGTCATCTATCTCGATGAATGATTAAGTCTTGGCCATCGGATTTAGTAGTGAAAGGATGAGTGTAAGGTTAAAGATGACCGTTGATCTGTCTCCACAAATATAAACATGAACTGTCCGATTGTTTTGAGGATATCATAATCAAGAGTTTTGTAATGTTGTAAGTCACGAAGACCGGAAGGTAGAAGTGCCAAAATCCCGTCAGTTGTCCATCTCATCAGAAGATCGAATCATGACCGTTGATTTGGTAAAGAGCTCAAGCACTCATTTAGGCTTAGCATTCGGTCACAGCCAATGGCCATATGCTATAAGTGTTTTATTATATGTCGCTATAGTTGGCAAGCCCATGGTTCTGTAATGCATGGTCATATGTGATGGTTTGAAGGAAGCACCTCCACAGAATCTGGTCTCTATGAATATAACAATGATTCGAGATTGAGTATAAAGGATTAAGTTGATCCATGACTGTGATCAATTTGAGAAAAACCTTCACGGTAAAATAAATAAACAGTAATTAAGGTTAATTAATCAAAGAGGCACGATGGTCCAAATGAAGGGACACAGTTGTTTCACACTCACATCGTTTGAAGAGTATATAACAAAGAAAGAGTGTTGAGAAGAAAAGTGTCTCTACAGTCTAGAACAGAAGATCAAAAGATGAAGCAGATTCCAAGAAGAAAAATGAATACTTATGTATTAAGGGTGGTTGGGTGGTGAAAGTGTAGGTTGGTGCCTGCAGATGGAGTTGGTGCTTCCTTGTCAGTTGTAGCTGACTAAACAGGGTGTCGTAGCCTCCTACCAGTTGGTGCTGGTAAACCAGGGTGTGAGTGCATCCTGATCAGTTGGTGCTAATCAAAGAGGAAGTACATCCTCCTTCTCTGTAACATGTAAACCAAATTTTGCAGTTAATAGAAAAGAGTTTGTGGTTTTCCCATTTGGATTCCACGATAAAATACTGTGTTAAAATTATGTTTGCATTAATAAATGAAAAATTGATATAATTTTTGTGTCATTGATTCACTCCCCCCTCTCAGTGATAGGATCTGATCCTTCAATTGGTATTAGAGTGGGTTCCTTTAGCATAGTTTAAAAAACTTGAAGGTAGATCTTGAATATGGATCAACAAGAGGGAATGTCTAACAAGAAATCACCATTGTTCAATGGAGGAGGCTATGCTATGTGGAAAATAAGAATGAAGAACTTGTTCTTGGCTATTGGGTTTGATATCTGGCAATCTGTTGTACATGGTTACACCACACCAACTATTCCACCCAAAGACGTTGCAGGAAAGAAAATCTGTAATGAAAATTCAAGAGAAGTTAATGGAATTTTAGCAGGGTTGACTAATTCTATATGTGTGAAAGTTATGAATTTCAAATCAACCAAATAAATATGGGAAAAATTGGAATATGTATATGAAGGAGATGACAAAGTCAAGGAAACCAAACTACAGACCTATAGAACTCAGTTTGAAAATCTAAAAATGAAAGAAGAAGAAAATATTGTTGAGTACTTTCATAGGGTAGATGAAGTGGTTAACTCAATTAGAGCGGTAGGAGGAGAAATTACAGATAAACCCATTGTGAAAAAAATATTAAGGTCATTATCTATGAGATATGATGCAAAGATTATCCGATCTAAACACACTCACAGTTGATCAACTGCATGGAATCTTTATAGCATATGAAATGAGAACAGGGCATGATAAATCAACAAAAGATGAAACAAATTTCAAAGAATACAAGACAAAGATAAATCAGAAGCAAAAACCTCAATCCAACCATCATGAAGAATATGATGTGGAAGAAGCCAATTTTATTAGAAAACTTCAGAAAGGATCAGGGAAGTACAAAGACAAGCTTCCTTTCAAATGTTTTAACTGTGGCAAAGTTGGTCATTTTGCATCCAAGTGTCCCTATCCCAAGGAGGACTCTGAATATGAAGAAAATAAAAATAATCAATACAAGAAGAAGGAAAAAACCAACTACAAGAGGAAGTTTTACAAAGGGAAAAATATTTTTTATTCAAAAGAAGAAAACAATAGTTTGTCAGAGTCTAGTGACAATGACGAATCTGATGATGATGAAGTCCTTTTATTAGGTATTGAAGAATCTAATAAGATAGAAAAAATTAAATATGAAAAAGAGTTAGAAGATGAAGAAAAAGTTAATATGGAAGAAGAACTTCTCAGTGCCCTCGATGATTTAAGAAAGTAAAAAAACCAGATATAGACAACTAAAATTTTTTGTAGTTGAACAAAAGGAAAAACATGAACGAGAAGAAAAGGAGATGGAAAAACTCATGAGAAATCTGAAAAAACAAATCTTAGAAGAAAATAAGATCAAAGAAAGTCCGGAAAAGTCTCTTAAGGAAAAACAAATAACTTGTGAAAAAATGGAGGCATATATAGTTGATCTAAAAAAGGAACTGGATGCAAAAATCATCCAAACAAAATCTAAAAATAGCTCTAAAATATTAGATAAGATTATTACCATGCAAAGGGATTCAGGTAATAAAAATGGAATAGGTTATTCTCAAAAGGAAAGTCATGTTAACTCAAAATCTTATGTAGATGCTCTCCTCAGTACATTCAAGAAGAAAAATGAAGGGAAGATAAGTAATGATCAGAAGGCTGGGGCATATTAACTTTGACAATCTTGTGAAAGTAAGAAAACTTGGTGCAGTAAGAAACTTGCCAAATATCATAAAACCCTCAAATGCTATATGTAGACACTGTTAACTAGGGAAGCAAACTAGAATAAGGTTCAAGGAAAAATAATACACAACCTATAAACCTTTAGAGCTTGTTCACACTGACCTATGTGGACCTACGAGAACCAAGAGTTTGAAAGGAGAGTCTTACTTTATGTTGTTCATTGATGATTTTACTAGAATGGGTTGGATATGTTTTCTCAAAGAAAAATCAGAAGCACTCAACAAATTCAAAGCCTTTAAAACTCTTGTTGAAAATGAAAAAGGGACAAAAATCAAATGTCTTAGATCAAAAAATGGTGGCGAATTCACCTCAAAAGAGTTTGATATCTTCTGTGAAACCCACAGAATAAAAAGACAAATCTCTGCTGCCAGAACACCTCAACAAAACAAGATTGTTGAGAGAAAGAATAGAACAGTTCAGGAAACTGGAAGGACTATGCTCAATGAAGCAAAATTGTTAGATGGATATTGGAGGGAAGCTATAAGCACAACAATATACATATTGAACAAAGGTAATATCAGGGTTAATATTGATAAGACCCCTTATGAACTATGGTTTGGAAGAGATCCATCAGTAAAATACTTCAAGGTATTTGGAAGTAAATGCTACATCAAAAGACTAGATGAGAGTCTTGGAAAATTTGATGCCAGATCCGATGAAGGTATCTTTCTTGGATATGCTTCAAACAAAAAGTCATATAGATGCTACAATATTAGATCACATAAGATTGTTGAAAGTGCATATGTCAATGTGGATGACCTGAAAATGATAAGGATCAAAAATCAAGAAACCATACCTTAAAATCAAGATGAAGATGATGATGAGACAATCGACACACAAGTAGAAGAAGTAGAAGAGAATGAAAAATAAAGGGAAGAGGATGATATGGATACTAGTGAAAGCGAAGAAGATAGTCAAGATGGAGAGATAAGAGAAGAATTCTCAAGAATAAATACAAAGAAACCCTCAAGAATTACTCAAACGAATCATCCTGAAGAACTGATTATTGGAGATATGAATGATGGAGTGCACACAAGAAGACAACTTCTGTATCGAATAGAAATAGCATTTTTTCCACATGTTGATCCTAGCTCAATCAAATAGGCATGTAAAGATGAGAATTGGATCAAATCTATGAATGAAGAATTGGACCAAATTGAAAAAAATCAAACTTCGGAAGTAGTTCCAAGACCAAAAGATAAAAATGTCATTGGAACTAAATGGGTATATAAGAATAAAATGAATGAAGATGGGCAAGTAATCAGGAACAAAGACATATTAGTATGAAAAGAGTATGCTCAGGTTGAAGGAGTAGAATATGAAGAAACATTTGCACTTGTGGCCAGATTAGAGGCAATTAGGATATTCTTAGCTTTCTCCAGCTAAAAAAAATTTAAAGTGTACCAAATGGATGTCAAGTCAGCATTTCTTAATGGAAATTTAGAAGAGGAATTTATATTGAGAAACGAGATGGGTTCCAATTATCCAACAAAGGAGACTATGTCTGTAAACTAAAGAAAGAACTCTATGGGATAAAACAAGCACCTAGAGCATGGTATGCAAGGCTAGATTCTTACTTATAAAAACAGGGCCTAAAAAGGGGATCAACATACAAGAATATTTATTGTAAAATTGATGGTAATAACATGATTATTGTGGAAGTATATGTTGATGATATTATATTTGGCAGTGATGATGATAAAATGAGTAAGGAATTTTCTAGGATGATGCAACAAGAATTTGAAATGTCCTTGCTTGGCGAACTGAATTTCTTTCTTGGATTACAAATAATTCAGTCCAAAAGAGGTGTCTTTATCCATCAGTCTAAGTATATTAAGGATATGCTTAACAGATTCCAGTTAGAGGATTGGAAACCTGTTAGTACACCTATGATAGTTGGATGAAAACTAATCAAGGATGATGAGTCCAAAGTTGTAGATCCAAAACACTACAGATCAATGATTGGCAACCTACTCTATGTAACAACTTCTAGACTTGATGTTAAGCAAGCTGTTGGGATGGTGGCTATATTCCAAGCAACACCTAAGGAGAGCCATGTTCAAGCTGTAAAAAGAATCTTTAGATATTTGAAAGGAACCATAGATATTGGTTTGTGGTACCCTATCAAGGGCTCATTCACATTAAAAGCCTATTCAGATGCTGATTGGGTAGGAAGTGTAGATGACAGAAAAAGTGCCAGTGGCGGAGCATTCTTTTTGGGAGAATCACTGGTTGCTTGGATAAGCAAGAAATAGTCCTCAATTTCTCTATCTAGCACTGAAGATGAGTATATTGCAGTAGTAGAATGTTGCACAAAAGTGGAATGAATGAAAAAAGCTCTACAAGACATCAAAATAGTATTTGAAGAACCCACAACTATCCACTTTGATAATACAAGCACGATAAGTCTCTCTAAGAACCCTGTCCATCACTCAAAATAAAAACACATTCCCATAAAGTACCACTATTTAAGAGATCAGGCTGAAAACAAGAACATCAAATTGAAATATGTTCCAACACAAGAACAGGTGGCAGATATTTTTACAAAACCCTTAAAAAGAGATGTATTTGAATATATTAGGAAAAAATTGGGAGTAATCCCTCTTCCTACCTAAATCTCTCAAGAAAATAATGCATCAGTTGGCACATATTCAGGGGGAGATAGAAATCAACGACAGAAAGAGTCATTCAGTTATGAAAGAAAAAAGGTTGATTACAGAAGGCGTTACCAGTGGTGAGAGAAGTACTTATACAGACAGATCATAGGATAAGAAAACCTTCCATTGATGTCAAAGGGGGAGAGAAAATTCATAAAAGGAAAACTTCATAAGAGGAAAGCATCATCATAGGGGCAGTTTTGTATATGAAGTTAGTGTGTTGACCTCAATGACAAAGGGGGCGATTGTTGGATATATTTTCATTGATGTCAACAGTCAATGTGATGATCTATTGTTAATGATGAATTACCACATATGATATTGTCATTGATGTCAACAAGTATATCAGTTAGCAGAATATGTCAAATAGTGTGCAGAGATCGATAGCATAAGCTCAGGAGGAGGAGCGAACAGGAAAAATGAATAGTATGAAGATCAAAGATCAGAAGGGAAAACATAGTACAAAAGAAATTCATGATTATTGTTGATCACGATAGGATCAACAATGTCCCTATGATCAAATCTTATGAGATTTAGTGAATGGAGAAGCGCATTGTAGAAGTATCGTTGGGATCTATGGAAATATTGAGAATTCAACCATTGCATAGGAAAAGGTGAGAAGTGTCAGTAGCCGTCCGATCAAGGAAATTGATGGTGTTGATTGTCTCATATAATGAATGACGGTCATATGGGTGACCATGAGATTGAGGATCATCGGAGGATCGTGACCATCAGATGGGCTATTGCCAGATCTATGACAGGGATGAATTATAGAGATTGAAAGGAGAATTAAATATTGCGCTAGTTCCAATCCTACAATTAGACAAGAGCGTCTGATCTTATGGCTTCGAAGATCAATGATTATGGTTAACTCAACAACAATGCACAACTTCCAATTGAGGAGTATGGGTAACGATTTAAATCACTTGCAAGTTGTGGTTCCACAGTCATCCTCGATCATGGATTTGCTTCGAAGAGTCCGCATCAAATGTTAGATCAAATCGAGTGGAATGACAAGATAAGTGAGGTAAATAGGCTGTGAGTTCGAATATTTGAATTCCTGTTAGCCGTCAGATCATGTTAAAATGGATGGACAGGATAAAGATACAAAATCTGCATCACAAAATAGATCTCGACCATCAGATCATCCGAAGTAAATTACAGTCATTAGATCATATGAAGAAGATCTCAAGCGTCAGATTGTCCAAATCAAATCTGGGTCATCTGATCTAGAGGACACGTGGTGAGAGATCAACATTTTGCTAACTCTTGAAATGTAAAATTCAATGGTAAGAGTTGTAGGAACTCGTAAAATGTGAAGTCCCGATAAGATCTAGACCATTGGATTAAAGAGAACCGTGGACCATTGATCTTGAGTATTTAAAATATCGGGAGTTGGAAGAGTGAATGGTGGCTCACGTTCAAACACCCGACACGCAAAGTTATGATTTTATCACAGTCATCGATCAGAGGGAGAATGGGGACCGTTGATTCGAGAAGGACATGAGGCATCCCACGTCAGTAGACTACGTCAGCAAGGACACATGGCACAATCAGACAATGACAAATGTCAAGTTGATTCAACATTTTAGGTACGTGTAGATCATGAATATGAGTGACACGTGGCAGCTACTCGGTTCATGACACATCATCAAGTGACGTAAGAAGTCTGGAGATCTAGAGTAAATGGTGGCCATCCATCTCGATGAATGATTAAGTATTGGCCGTTGGATTTAGTAGTGAAAGGATAAGTGTAAGGTTAAAGATAACCATTGATCTGTCTCCGCAAATATAAATGTGAACCATCTGATTGTTTCGGCGATATCATAATCAGGAGTTTTGTAATGTTGTAAGTCACAAAGACTCGAAGGTTGAATTGTCGAAATCCCGTTAGTTGTCCATCTCATCAGAATATTGAATCGTGATCGTTGATTTGGTAGATCACTCAGGCACTTGTTTAGGATTAGCATTCGGTCAACCTCGATGGTCATATGCTATAAGTGTTTTATTATATATTGCTATATTTGGTAAGCTTGTGGTTTTGTAATGCACAATCATATGTGATGGTTTGAAGGAAGCGCCTCCATGGAATCTGGTCTCTGTGAATATAATAGGGATTCAGTATAAAGGATTAAATTGATCCATGAATGTGATCAATTTATGAAAAACCTTCACAGTAAAATAAATAAACAGTAATTAAGGTTAATTAATCGAAGAGGCATGATGGTCCAAATGAAGGGACACTGTTGTTTCACACTCACACCATTTGAAGAGTATATAATCAAGAAAGAGTGTTGAGAATAAAAGTGTCTCTGTAGTCTAGAACATAAGATCAAAATCTGAAGCAGATTCCAAGAAGAAAAACAAATACCTATGTATTAAGGGTGGTTGGGTGGTGCAAGGGCAAGTTGGTGCCTGTAGAGGGAGTTGGTGCTTCCTTGTCAGTTGTAGCTGACTAAATAGGGGGTTGTAGCCTCCTATTAGTTGGTGCTGGTAAACCAGGGTGTGGGTGCATCCTGATCAGTTGGTGCTGATCAAAGAGGAAGTACATCTTCCTTCTATGTAACATGTAAAACAAATTTTGCAGTTAATAGAAAAGAGTTTGTGGTCTTCCCATTTGGATTCCACGATAAAACACTGTGTTAAAATTCTGTTTGCATTAATAAATAAAAAATTGATATAATTTTTGTGTCACTGATTCACCCCCCCCTCTCAGTGATAGGATCTGATCCTTTAGATCCCCCATCCACCTCTCTCTCAAAATTAAATCAAAAGATAAAGGCTTGGCAAATACATTTAATATCATGTCAAACATGTAAGTATCTTCACCAGGGATATGGTGCTTATTGGAAGTGGAGATAGGATTATGATATTGAGGTGAATCTGTCGAGGATATGTATGGTAATTGGTAGTGGATCAAGGCTTGTGATACTAGGATTACTTCGTTGGGGTTATGGATTCTCACTCGAAGAAAATAAACACCAAGAGAACATGAATAAATCAGCCTGACTATTCAACATCTCTTATCTATAGTAACCTTTTGGCACTACAATGGAATCTAAGGAAAAATAAGTCAAGAAATAAATACACACATTGTGATCCAGGTGGATATCGGTGGCCACCCACATTTTCCAACTGGCTCAAAACAATTTTTTGGCAATTTTGTCAATTTACTATTTTTAGTAGTTTTTAACTTCCGGGGCCATTTTGAGGGCCCAAATGAATGTTTTTCAAGATTGAGGTTATAAATGATAGCTAAAGGAATAATTGATCCCCCCCACAATGAATCTCCTAGACAATACCTTTCCAATGAGCTATCACACTCCTAAAACGGAGATCGTATGCAAAAGTTACGACCCCGAGAAGTTGATGTACTCACTTACCCAAACGGGGCCCACATGACTTCTCATGCTTCATCTCCTAGGGTTAGGTTTTCAGATGTCTAGGGTTTTTGGCATTCTTGTTTATTATAAAAAGGCCTTCAGAGGATCATTGTAACCATCTTCTTGCGAATGCGAGTAGCCATCACATCTCTTCTCAGAGATAAGATGCTACCATTCTAGCGAGTCTTTCACTCTGTACTTTTACAGTCTCTATACATTTCTTTCATTAATATAAATCATATATTACTGTATATATGTGTTTATGGTTGCATCTCTGATACATTTATGTTATCTTATTGAATATCTATGATATCTTTGTGCATTTCTTTATTATATCTCCGCTGCATTTCGTGCCAAAAATAATCCGTATCAGTGGTATCAGAGAACGCTGCTCTTGATAATTTTTTCATTGCATGTCCCCGATGAGGTCCGAGTATAGAAAGTTGGGTATTGAGCTTGTCTCTCTTGAATACAATCTCTCTCGCACACCCAAGAAACTCTCAATGGCGGAAGAAAAGAAAAATGACGGATTAGACGATCCTATCAATCTGTTGCTTGAGCAAGCTCTCACACGACAGAGGGACGAAATGATGGAGAATTTTTCCCACATCCTTCAATGCTTGCCGATAATAGTAGGCACATATTCATCAAGAGGCCACTTTGGAGGCACCTCACCTTTCAAGGTGCAAGTTAATTTTGATATTCCTGTATTTGAAGGACAGATAGATACAAAAGCCCTAGAAAAATGGTTAACTTTGCTAGAAGGTTATTTCTTTGTTCACAATTTTTTCGACAAAGAAAAGATCACCTTTGCACTCCTTAGAGATCTCCCTCATGTCAAACATTGGTGGGAAACTTACTGGGAGCAAAGTTCCACAGAGGAGTTTGGAATATACGGGGCCGATCCCACTTGGGATATTTTTGTGGATGCGGTAAAGGAACAATATTACCCTGTTGGCAACTATGAGGACCAGTTCATGAGATGGACCACACTGCTACAAGAGAGGGGCCAAGCAGTTTTGGAGTTCACCAATGCCTTCCATACCTTGCGCACCAAGATGGGTATCAAAGACTTTGAGTGACATTTGGTTCTGAAATACCATGGGGCTCTACACAGATACATCTAGACTGAAATGGATTTTCTAGACATCTCATCACTCTGTGTTCCTTATCGATATGCTGTTAAAATCGAGTAGAAATTTAAGCACCAGAACAAATAGGAGTTCGGGTCTACAAATCCACAACAACCGAAGTATGACAGAGACGGCCTTAACAAACAGTCTCCCGAAAAGTAGTCCAAGACACAGGAAAAGAAGGGTCATGGGAAGACAAAGAAGGAAACTGAAAAATGGTGTGAGTTCCACAAAAGCCCCTGGCACAACACCGATTAATTTTGCTCAAAATATTCATTGGTGGCCGAGATCAAAGACAAAGAGCTGAACCCTGATTCAGAATCTAATTTTGAAAATAATGGTAAAGGACAGATCATTGATGCAGGCCCCACTGTTATTGTCATGACCGCAACAATTCAACCAGAAGAACCAACAGATCCTGAAGAGGGGGAGCACCATTTTCATTCACAGATGTGGGTGAAGGGGACCCCGCTACATTTTATTATTGATAACGAAAGCCAAAAGAACCTCATCTCAATAGAGGTTGTCAAATTGTTGGGATTGTCGACAACACCACCCGCAACCATACAACATCGAGTGGCTTCGCCAAGAACGAGATATCCGTGTCACCCAACAATGTCGATTGTTATACAGCATCCAAACCTTCAAGGATGAGGTACTATGTGATGTTGCCCCACTGGATGTCTATGATGTTCTCTTGGGCCAACCATAGATGTGGAAGCGCCATGCTATTTATGAGTCTCGACCCCGCAGTGTCATTGTTTCTCTGGGGGGTCATCTCTACAGAATACCAGAGGTAGTTCCAACTACTATTCCACCTAAAAAGTGATGCAAGGTAGTATTTCATACTACAAAATTTATCTTCTTCACAATTTGTTCAAAAGGAGAACAAAAGGACACTGCAACCACTATAGCCTCGCCCCAAGAACCTTCTATCAAACAGAAGAAAGTCGACAAGGTTGCAGAAAAGCGCAAAGATTCCTTCTACACATCGTCCTCTCATGTAGCCCAACTTTTTGAACAACCTCAGCCTCAACAGGTTCGTGACAAACTTCCACAAACTGAGCAGCATAGCGTCTCCAACAAGGCAAGCAACTCACCAAGATGTAGATTCAGAAAACATTTTTCCCTCTCCCCTGAGAACTCAACACAATGGAGACCATTGCTTCCTAAGGAGGGAGGATTGATCTAGGTGGATATCGGTGGCCACCCACCTTTTTCGACTAGCTCAAAACAATTTTCTGGCAATTTTGGCAATTTACTATTTTTAGCAGTTTTTAACTTTTGGGGCCATTTTGAGGGCCCAAATGAAGGTTTTTTGAGATCGAGGTTCTCAATGATAGCCAAAGGCATGATTGAGCCCCCAAAATTAATCTCCTCAACAATACCTTTCAAACGAGCTATCACACGCCTAAAATGGAGATCGTATGCAAAAGTTACGACCCCGGAAAGTTGATGTACTCACTTACCCAAACGGGGCCCACATGACTTTTGGTGCTTCATCTCCTAGGGTTAAGTTTTCAGATGTCTAGGGTTTTTGGCATTCATGTTTATTGTAAAATGGTTTTTAGAGGCTCATTGTAACCATCTTCTTGCGAATGCGAGTAGCCGTCACATCTCTTCTCAGAGATAAGCTGCCACCATTCTAGCATGTCTTTCACTCTGTACTTTTACAGTCTCTGTACATTTATTTCATTAATAGAAATCATGTATTACTGTATATCTGTGTTTATGGTTTCATCTCTGATACATTTATGTTACCTTATTGAATATCTGCAATATCTCTATGCATTTCTTTATTATATCTTTGCTGCATTTCGTGCCGAAAATAATCCGGATCACATTGACATTGCAGCTATGACTAGTAAGTTTCCTAGGATGGAAGTGAATACTCACCCCGCTAATTTGAAGTGAAAGGTACTATGGGAACCTATTGATTTGAAGCAAAGGCACTCTACCAAAGGTAAATTATTATATTAATAGAACTTGTGATTTTCTAAAAGATTAATTATATGGATTCATGGTTCTTTGCAGTGTGTCATGGATTATTGAGCAAGCAACAACTTCCCCATACCTTTTTGTCTTTTCCATTTGAAGAAGGGAAAAGGGATCGGGGACCCTCTTTTTTTAGACTTTTGAACCTCAATATATTTATTTTTGAGTTGATTAAATAAATTAGAAGAATTTTCAAGTTGAATAAGTGCCTAACACTCTTTCAATATCTTATCAAGCCTTAAAATTTCATTTTGATGATTTTTTCTAACCCTTTTCAAGCAAATTCACCTTGTCATAACCTTAAAAACTTGTAAAATCATGCTTTATCTCAAGTCCATAAAACGTATCTAGGTGTGATACGATGCATAACAACCTATTTTGGTGTGATACATTGCATCACATGAAAACATGCTTCCTTGCAATACAAAAAGACTTAGATAATTTCAATTGTTTTTGTTTTTCGCAACTTAGAAACTATTGACTTTTGCAATGTATCGCGGATTTCAAAGTTTTCTACTAGAGAGATACATCACAAATTTAAAAATTTTTAGAAGTCATAATACATTGTAGGGAAAATAGTTTTCATTGCGACATATTGTGTCTCCAAAAATTTTCTATCCATGCAAAAAATACACTTGAAAATACTTTCTCTTGCGATACATCGCAAAGCATCAAACTTTCAAACTACATGACATCTTCCTATATCACACTAGAGATAAAATTCTAGCAACATGATAAGATCCCTTTGTCACACAAAGAGAAACTTTCCCAAGGTGTAATACATCACAAACTCATTAGCTTTCCAAAAAATTGAATCAATAATCCTATGTCACACTATAACAAAATTTCCATGCACGTGATATAGGTCATTTTGACCCTTTTCAAAGTTAAAAAAAGGTGTAGGAAAAGGTCAAATTGTTCTTATAAAATCACAATGGGTCATTTTAATTTTACAATTCACTTTCTCCTCGAGCACATTGATCCCAAAGAAGCACTTGCAACACTCAAATATTTCTAAGGTTTTCACGATTGATAGAAGCCATACAAATCTCTCTTGAGATACCATTTTTCACTCTTAATGTAAGAAAAAGACCCCATCTTGGATATAATCATATTCTTTTGTTTTTCAAGCTCATCCATTGGCTATCAAGTATTCTTCCACCTTTTCTCTCTTTCCACCTAGCCACTAGACCCAACAAGATAACAAAATTTAAAAAGGTGGAAATTTCTTCTTTTCACTGACCAAAACCCCCATACACCCTCTCAATCACAATAATACCCATATACACACAAATTAAAGAGTAGTGATTTCAATTTCAAATGACCCCATCTCCCTAACTATACACAAATCGATAGGGCTATGAACTTGGATCCCTTCATGATTTTTGGTGAGGGTAGTAGAGTGGCTTCCAATCTACTCGATATTTTTCCTATTTCACTCCTACACACCTGATCCCATTTGAACCCATAAGGGTGAGTCTCAACACCTTCCCCAACACATATCAACTCAAGGGAAACACCGATCTATAAAATAATTGTCATTTTGGATGCATAAGTGACAATATGACCCTTATTTTTAAATCATGCTACTAGGTCATTTCCATTAGATGAAATAAGAGCTAAGGATTTAGTGATTTAAATTTCTCTCTTCACATACACATTGGACAACAAATCATCCCACCAACCGGTCGACCCAACTTGCAACCCATATTCAATGAAGGTAAAATTTTTCTCTCCCACTTGAATAAAACCAAAATGACTCTTCAACACATATTCTCTAGGCATGGAAATATAGGAGATACAAATTCACTTAATTCTACAAACATACACCCATTACATTATTTGTTTGAGCCACCACATATGCAAAGGAATAATTGAAACAACCATCATAGTGGTATAAATCTATCTTGAAACACTTGGCACTGAATATAAGAACTTACCAACTCTAAGTGTATATTGCAGAAGAATCTCTTTCCATACATGTATTTTATCTCTATTTTTATAGCTAACGCCACAAATATGCGTTTTTTTTTAAACAAATGAGTCACGCAATTCAAATATGGCTTCCAAAATAACTAGGAAGATAAATAAAAAAGTAATAGAGTAAATTATTGACCATGAATAAGTTGTACAACTAGAGACACAGTTTGGCATCCCAGGGCCTATTTATGAAGAAACCAAATGTTGTATGGATCTAGGGATGGTCTTCAAATAGGGAGACCTGTGTTGGAGCATGTCATTTTGGGACAAGTTTTGGGAATCATGTAGGAGAAAACCATGCAACAAGTCATCTAAGGAGCAATGCGTGTAGAGGAAAGGAAGAAAGCTAGCACATTTTCCAGAGTCAACACGCATGGAAGACATAAATTGGTTAGAATTAGTTAGACCTTTTGGTCCATTTTGTAATGGGATTAGCCCTAATATCAATGTATAAATATTTATGGGTTTTTGGTAGACGGGAGAAGTGGAAATTGTTGAAACTTGGAAAAGAGAATGAGATAAGTGTGCACTATATGCGATAAAAGATAGGGAATTTCTGGTAGAACTGATGTATCTTATGTGAGCACATTGCACACATATTGTAAGGAATGAATATGAATGGATAATATAATAAGCCAACCATTGTGGATGTAGCCCAGTTGGGGTGTACCACGCTAAATTACCACGTTCTGATGTGCTTGTTATCATGATGTATTGGTTTACTCTGGTTATTTCACACATGTAATATATGCTTAAGGGTTAATATGAATATGTATCTGATGGTTATGTGAACTTGTTGAATGATTAAGTAATATGAATCTATCATACATTATTATGCTATTATGATTTTGCGCACATGGTATATTCCATGTTAAATGAATGTTAATTCAGAATGAATGTTAGAGAAGTTTCCATTCCCTTCATGAATGCGGAAACCTGGTTCCTACAGTCCCCATAGGTACCTCTGGTGAGATTTGAATTTCTTGCCGGTGATGCCGAAAGGGATGATATATTTAGGGTTTTGTTGGTGATTTAATGTTGAACCCCAAGTCTTCCCACTGTGCACCAACAATTGGTTCTATTGTCGGGACTGGGATTTGCAATTGAGGGGAATATGGAGACCTATTGAGGAGGACATTGGACAATAGTTGTACACAAAGGAGATCCATTTTTCTATAGATCAGAAGAAGAATCCATGGATCAACGCAAAGAAATGGATACAAAGGTATGTGTTTACATATTTGCATGAAATTATCTTTGCTGATTTTTCAAATATTTTAGTAGAGTGGATCCAAAGATTAGTTGAACAGATCGAAAGATTTCATTCTATTGTTCTGAGAAATTGGACTCCTGAGTTAATTCGAGAAGTCAATACTATAAGAAATCAAGGATCATGCGCAGTAGATTACTGGATGGATAATGTGTTGGGAGGCTACATTACTGAATTTTCTATAGAATGTACTCAGTTGTATAGTGTTGCTAAAAGGGAATTCTTTAAGGGACCGTGAGAGACATACTTGAAGTTGCTATCTACTTGGATTAAAATGTTTTTGTGTGACAAGGGAGTTATGAAGATGGAATATGATTTCCCTAGTATCTAATCATATTCGTGCACATAGGGGGACTAGGGGTTGACCATGGGATGGTTTGAGTGTAAAGAGGGATGCAGAGAAAGAATGAGGAACGAATGGGCCAAGGATGCTAAGAGAATAAAAGTGTGCGATGAATGAATATATTGGAGTATTGCACAATGGTAAGATATTTAGACTGAATAAGAAGAGGATTGTGGCTAAGAGAGAGGGGAAACATAATGAGATTGAGGAAAGAGACACTTGTGTAATACTCTAGATAAAAGGGATTCTGCACATAGAATAACATATTAGTTAGCTTAGTCCAACATAAGAAGATCCCACTCAGACCAGACTCTACGTCAAACTCATGACCCTGTGTGCAATGCCAAGAATTGGGGTAAGATTAGAAGATTTGTCAAATATAATTAGTGAAGGAAGTAAACATAGTAGTAAAAGTAGTCGGAGTAGTGGAAGTAGTATGCCAAGTCAGAATAAGTTAGTGTTATCAGGAAAGAACCACACAGAACATGATGGCATGAGTAGATACTACTTTAAGAATGCTTGTCTTCCATGGAGAGGGGACAGAGGATCGCGAACAAAATTTGTTCATTTGTGAGACAATATGGACCATGAAGAATGTCCAAGATGATGATGTGAATATTGCGTAGTTGGAAATGACATTCAAAGATCACACATTACTATGGTACATGAAATATCATACTACAACACCTACATGATAGATTAGAACATTGGCAGAAGTAAGACAATCTCTATTGAAAGAGTTACAGAAACCTAAGTCTGAGTCACAATGCATTACATAGTTGAAGGAGATCAAGAAGATAATCAATGAATCAGTGTGGGATTACGATCAAATATTTAAGATACTGAAGGATCGACTGACATTCCAAATTCTAGAAGAACAACATAGGGAGGGGTTTATTGCAGGATTATTGCTGCATATATGCTTCCCTTTGATGCAACAGAAGATCATGTCGTAATCGAAAGCCTTAGAAATTGGTATGAAATTATAAGAATCCCTGATAGGATTAAATGGCGTAGGGATGGATCAAGTTCAGTCATAGTTAGCAGTGCTGACTATTCCATTGTAGGAACTTATGAAAGGAAAATACAAATGCGAGGAATTTTGGTGTGTCACGTGTAGAACAAAAGGGCATCATAAGAAAAAATTTCTATATTTTTAGCAGTATTTGAATACATGTACTCTGAATCGATTAGGGGTATTGCACGATCTTTTAAATACAATTTTTCATTACCCTACTACTTTCCCGTTGATGCAAAAGTACCAGAGTACTACCAGAAATCTATTTTGTAACTTTTTCAAGTCTATCGAACATGAAGAGAAAGATTGTCCCACATTTGATTTGGTGAGAGAGAACACTGCAAAAACATATAGAGTCTAGGGAGAAGAATATGAAGGAGGAGATCCGTAGTATAATACTCAAAGAGGTTATAATCAAGGAGGAAGAGGAGGGTTCATAGGTTTTAGAAGAGGAGGATTTGGCATGAGACTACTTGAATCCTTGCACGACATGTAGACCATGCAACATAGGATTGTATACAATTGATCGCGAAGTGGTAAGAAAAGAGGAACCCTAATGTAAAAATGATAGCAGTAGAGGTGTCTGACGAGGTGTGTGATGAACAACCAAATATAGAGATGGTTACGCATGGAGGAACTAGAACCCAAGCTGATGCAACAAATCAAGGAAATAGGATCCACCGGTAGGTCAAGAAAGCAACAAAGCCTCAACCATTGTTTGACCCTAGAAAGGAGAAAGAGATGTATATGAAAGAAAGGAAGGAAGTGATAGGAGAAAAATGGATATCATCGACTTCGACCACGCCACCTTTGTATGATAGGCAATTGGTGTATGATATGCCACCAGTCTATGACCATTCATAAAGGAAAGTTGACAAGTTAAAGAATTTGAATAGTTTAATAATTTTTTTTTTAGAGATAATGAAAGATTAGTCTGCTTTAAGTGTGCTATGTGGAATGATTAACCGTTTCACCTAGGAGAAAGAGATACATGTTGCACACTGAGTAGTTAACCGGGTGCAATGGATTTTTGACTCAATGTGTAGATATGAAAATACGACATGGGAAATATTATTTTGGATATATGATCCAATGTGAATGTCATCTTGAAGAAAACCTGGGAAATGATGGGTAAGTTGAAGTTGATTTGGTTTCCCATTCATTTGAGGTTAGAAAATCAAAGTAGATTGTTCCAATTGGAAGGTTGACAGGGGTAAGTGTTAATATTGATGGAGTGCACAAATTGGCCGATTTTTAAGTGATTGAGATAGTGGATGGTAGAATCCCTTACCCAACACTACTTGGAATTTATTGGTCCTTTGAAAACCATACTATCATTAATTTTAAGAAGAGACATATGATATTTGAAGTAGAAAACTTGAAGTTTACTGCCCTGTTGGATCCTACGGAAGGAAGAAGATATGTAGAAGCAGTAAAGGGAAAAGAGCTCGATAACTTGTATAACATGACTGTGCAGGTGGATGCTTATGTGAATCCTACAATCGATGGTGTAATTAGTTGGATAATTATTAGTTCATGCAAGTCAGATCCAGTAGAAACTTTGGAGAATTGGCAGCAGATATTGCATGAAGTGTCTACAAGGAAATGTGCTCGGATTACCCGCACGTTGTGATGTATTGGAACTAAGGTATGTGATCCTTCGAGGTATGACAAACTAACCGATGTAGCTTCTTTTATAAGATAATTTGAATTACAAATATCAGATCAGCATATATTATTAGCTTTAGATGTCGCATTGAAAGAAACCCTGAAAAGATGATGGGTTGCGCATAAGGATGGAATAAGAGATTGGAAGCAATGTAGAAGGCTGCTATAGCTTAGGTTTAGGATAAAGAATAAAGATACTATGAAAAAGTATACATGATTGAGCTGTCCAATGGAGCATGTTACATAGTGTATTGTGACATGGAGTAAAGTACCTTGGAAAGAATGGACACACTTGTTTGTACACACCTTGGACACAATCCTAAAAAATTGGTACTTGGAGTTGGAAGTGTGCAGAGAAATTGCAGATTGGGAAGAATTGAATCATAATTTTAAGGTAACCTTTAGTTTTGAAGATGATGCTCCTTTGATTGAATCAACTTTGTAGGTTATCAAGAACAATATGTTTTCATCAGAAGACTCAATAGACCTAGTACTTGTATGTAGCGCACATAGACATTTTGTGACTGTTGAAGAAGTTTTGCACTATTATAATGTTTCTGAAGAAGACCAAGAGGAGGAAAAAGATCCAATAAATGTGAAAATACTAGAAATTGAAGGAGAGTGTGTAGTAGAAGGACCACACCTTGAATATTCTGTGTATGAAAATCCATTGAGAATGCACAAAGTAAATATCGGTACATAAGATAAGCCCAAATTCATGAACATAGGAAACTATTGGAATGATTAGACTATTGAGAAGATAGTTGAATTACTGCATGAGTATCATTACCTGTTTCCGAACACATTTTCAGATATGAAAGGGATTTCTAGGGAGTTAGGAGAGATGAATATCCCGTTGAGTTCAATGAAGTAGAGCCCATATAGATTGAACCCGGTGTATAAGAAAAAGTTAAAAGGAAAGTTAAACAAGATGTTGGAAGATGGAATTATTGAACTTGTCACATAGTCATAGTGGATTAGTCCAATGGTGGTTAAGGATAAGAAGACACGAGGGATTAAAATTTGTGTACATATGAGGAAATTAAATGATGCTTGCTTACATGATCCATTTCCTACACCATTTATAGATGAAGTGTTGGATAATGTAGGAGGACATGAAGCTTATTCATTCACTGATGGATTTTCAGGGTATCATCAGATCAATATTGCACAGGAAGATATATATAAGAAAACATTTGTGATAGAATGGGGATGTTACTGGTACACAGTGATTCCTTTTGGATTGAAGAATGCACCAATAGTATTCTATGGAGTGGTTGTAGAAACATTTAAAGAATTCATCCATAAGTTCTTAGAAGTATAATTAGATGACTGGACGATGTTTATCTTGTTGAAAGATCATATTGATATTTTGTGTTTGATGTTGGATAGGTGTAGGTAGTTTCAAATATCTTTGAATATGAAGAAGTGTATTTTCCATGAATCATTTTGTATCTTACCGGGCCATGTATTGTGTAAGCAAGGAAAATTGGTAGATCCTATGAAGATTGTTGTAATTATTGATTTACCATCACCAAATCTAGTGTGACAATTATGAGCAACATTGGGGAATACAGGGTACTACTGAAAATTCATTAGAGGATTTGCGCATATTACAAGCCCGATGGAAAAATTTTTAAAGAAGAAGAATATGTTTCAATGGAGTGAGGAATGTTGGGAAGGTTTAGATACTTTGAAGCAGAAATTGGTTACCGTGTCGATTTTGACGTTTCTAGATTGGAAGAAAGAGTTTGATGTTCACATGGATGTGTCATCTGTAGATTTAGGAGCAATGTTATATTAGCCTGGAGAAGGAGATATAGATGATCCCATTGCATTTGCGAGCAAGAATTTGTCAACTATAGAACAAAACTATACTACTACAGAACGTGAAGGATTAGCAATAGTGTATGCATTGTAGAAGTTTAGACATTACTTGCTGGGTTCACACTTTAAGATGTACACAGACCATTCTATGCTAATATATTTGGTCAATAATCCAGTGTTGGGGGTGATAATATGCAAGTGGATATTATTTTTTTAGGAATATGACTTTGAGGTAATTATGAAACCAAGGAAATTTAATTCATAACTGAATCACTTATCGCACTTACTATCAAGAGAAGACACAATAAATTTGGATGATAGCATACCAAAAACACACTTATTTATAGTACAAATGGTTGATGACTATTTTGCAGACATAGTTCAGTTCTTGAGTACATGAGTAACCCCACCCGAGTTTACAATTACACAAAATAAGAATTTGGTAGTGAAGGAAAAAAAATATCAACTTATAGTAGGAAATTTGTACAAGTTAGGCACAAATGGTATTCTTCAACGATGTGTATTAGAACATGAAAGACATATGGTATTTTCAGAGGCACATGAAGGGGTTGCAGGAGGTCACTTTGTAGGAAAAGAAACAACTCCAAATATTTTGCACTCAAGATTGTGGTGGCCTACCCTTCATAAGGATTCTAAGGAATTTTGTAAGACTAGTGATGTTTGACAAAGAATTGGGAAGCGTTACAGGAGAGATGATATGCCATTAGTACCACAAGTGACAATACATGATTTTGATAATTGGGTCATTTATTTTGTTGGAACAATTATCCACCAACAAAGAGGCCAGAATCCAAATATACCATTACCGCAACAAATTACTTGACTATATGGGATGAAGCCAAACCAATTAAATATTGCAACACAGAGACAACTACGCAATTTCTTTTTGAAAATGTGGTGACAATATTTGGATGCCCAATAATTCTTATGAGCGATCAGGGAACTCATTTTCTGAATTATCCTATTGCAGCTTTGATAGAGGATTTTCATATTCATCATTAGAAGAGCACACCATATCATCCTCAGGAAAATGGAACAATGGAAGCATTCAATAAGGTACTAGAACATGCAATGACAAAGGAGTGTAATGTAAGTTGAGAGGAATGGGACTTGAGGATTCCAGAAGTATTATGGGTGTATAGGACTACAAGTACATACCCCATTCAGAATAGTGTATGGTGAAGAATTTATTATGCCTATGGAATTCATAGGACCGAGCTTGCGCATTGCTGGGCTGACAGAGCTTACATATTCTAGTGCAATGGAGAAGAGACTTTCAGAACTAGTAGATATGGAAGAGGACTAGTTTGTCGCAGGTTTCCATCATCAAGTTTAGAAAGCACGTGAGAAAGCATGGAATGAAAGACACATTAAACATAAGAAGTTTCAGACAGGAGACTTAGGTTTTGTTTATGACAACAATTTTTGGCAGCACCCTAGAAAGTTTTAGATGCATTGGATGGGTCCATATGTGATCAAATTTGTGACATATGTAGGTGTTTTTCAGTTGGAGAAACTAAATGGAGAAATTGTGGAAGGAATCATTAATAGTAGTCAGATGAAACTGTATAGGGACAACTGTACTTCTGTGCACTATTCTGAGTACACAGTATGTGTACCATAGTACTTGTATTATAGTGTATTACATAAGAAAAAAAAAGAAAAGAAGAAAATAAATAAAATAATTTGAAGGTTGAAGTGATGCATAAAGTTAAATGAGTAAGGAGATAAATCCATAAAATTTCACAGAGAAGTAGAAAGACAAAGGAATTGTGCACAGGAAGGAGGATTGAAGTGTGAAAAAAATTTGTGCAGAGGGCGAGAAACACATTAAAAAACATACATGACGGGACAAACATTAAAGAGTGATCATAACGGTGAAGTAGTGGAGAGACATAGTCATAAAGGGAAAGCGAAGAGGATACCGTGATAGACTGGCGAGATCTATACCATGATTCACATAATAATCCAAATTTATTGTAGAGTATGGAAATAATTGAATGTGAGTACAAATTGGATTAGACTATAGGTTTGGGGCATTAAAAGGGAAAGTAATAGTTGAGGACAAGTTATAAAATAAGTTGAGGAGTTAACGAAAAAAAGTTAATATCATTTGAGATAAGCGAGAGAAGAGAGATGAGTGAACACACACAAAGTTGAAGGAGTTAGTTGTCGAGGAAAGTGTGTTGCAAAGAGATATGTCTCCACCCAAGGTAGCAACAAAATCAACATCAGGAACAAAGAAACCATGTATTGAGCCACAAGTAGCACCTATATAAGAAGGAAACTCAGGAGCATCCGAGTCAGAGCCGATTTCAACCAACTTTCCGAAGGAGTATATTACCCAAAAAGGATATAGTGAAGCCAATGTTACAAAAGGAAGCAAAGTATGAGTTCATGGAGACATAAATTCCACCAGGTGTAATCCTTGAAGAAGATATGTTAGGCGTAGTGGAAAATTTGAAGTTTGCAGATCATAACCTATCATATGAGAAGAAGTTCCTGGAGTTAGAACCAAAGAAATATATGAAGACAATCATTTTCCCAGAGACATCGTTTATCCTAGTTGAGCCACAAGCTTGGGCATCATGGTTGGATAAATCAAGAATTTTGAACTTGTTAGATATCCAATAGTTTGGTAGGAATGTCGAGATCCACACCTGTGTTAAGATGTTGTTAAGATACATCCATGGAGGATACCTATGGCTGGACAAAGCCATGTACATAGTTTATTACATAGATAAAATGGTTTCCAATGGCAGGGGAGGAACCATCACCACTTTTTACAGATAATGCGAACGAGAAATATTTTTCAGAGAGGATGAAAGAGAAGTTTGATACAAATAGAGGAGCATGTAGGATCGATGTAGCAAGTATCAATTATGAGTGCGTCAGGTTTGCAACGCAAGTGTTGGCTTGAAAATTGTCGAGGAAGTGTCACAAGGATCAAGTGATGACAAGTGTGATATTAGTAGCGAAGAAGTGTGTAGAAGGCGTACAAATGAACTAGGTGGAATTCCTATTAAATCAATTTTTGATGGATTGCAGAGAGGCACAAGAAAAGAGAAAACAATTACACTATGCATGGTTGTTAATATTGATAGCATTAGTGGCTTGGAGGGAGCCGAAAGACACCGAAGTTCTGTCAGCTATGAACAAACCATGTTTGGAAGAGAGATATGCTTACTTGTTGCATACTGTGCACAAGGAGAGATATATGGATAATGACATCACTTTTTACATCTACAAGGAGGTAATTCAAAAATGCATTCAAGATACACCACACATATTACCGTAGATGGTAGAAGAATACAAGGAAGTTGCGTGTTTTACAGTAGGACACCATCATATGTACACTCAAGAGAAGAGGGACCCAACTTAGGAATGGATGACCACAGGATACATGGTGAATGAAGAATAAATGGGATATATCATGGAAGATTGGGATGTCGAGTGGAAGATCCCAACGACAGAAATAGAGCATCCCAAGACACAACACCAAAAAGTAGAATAAGTAGGAGATGATGAAGAATAAGAAGGATAGGGAAACTAAGGAAATAGAACAAGTGACACAAACAATAATATACCACATACAGGAGAGAAGAGGAAAACCCAGTTAAGGGGAAAGTAGTTCAACAATGCAAGAAGAAGAAAGTTGTGAGGGAAATGACCATTCAAGCATTAACAAATGTTACGAGTAAAATCTCTCTATGGATAGGGGTAAAACACAATAAACAGAAATGACTGCAGAAATCAATTCTAATCTAAGGTATGATATATAAACAAATATTCTAGCAAGACAAGATAAAAGGCCTACCTCATACATACGTTCGATGAAGTCCATTGTTGAGCACTTGACTCAAATAAATACCCCTGCAACTTGTCCTCAACAACCAAGAAAGGAAAGCGTATGGTGATAACATATAATGTTAGCACATTCAATAGAATAATCCATCAACATTCATAACAAATATGCCCATGGAATAAAAATTCAAATATTTGCAAGATATTAATTGGACGAGAAAAGAGTATTTCTACTAAAATGTAATCAATAGAAGTGAATGAATTACAAACTTCCATGTCAGCATGGTTCAAAACCAAGAAATTAATTCCTTTCCAGCTGGGCCTCCACCACTTCAATCCTCAACCAAAGGCAAGCTCATATAAGATATATAATGAGGTTCTCAATCAAGTAGGGAAGAGCTTGGGGGCTGAACAATGTGTTCATACTTAAAAGTACAAAGGGATGCAGACTCAATATGAAGTGAATAATTTCTCTAGAGTAACTTTTCTCTCAAAGTTGAATTCTTCTCCTCTTTTCCATAGCTTGAATTTGTCCCATTTATATCCTTCAAGAGGAATTGAAGGACCGAGTCAGAACGTTTCTAGTATATG
>ML847359.1:47804-58967 GCA_009831015.1 Picea engelmannii | reverse complement strand
ATATATATATATATATATATATATATATATATATATATATATATATATATATATATATATATATATATATATATATATATATATATATATATATATATATATATATATATATATATATATATATATATTGGAATGTGGTGTAATTCCCCATCGATTGGATATTATTCATTCATTATGCCTACCATTTTTGGACGATCAATGCTACAATCCGTACTAGTACCTGATTCTATTGAAAATTGAAAAGTTGGGTTGTCGGGCTCGTGGTTGAAGAAGCGGGTTGTCAGGCATGTAGGAATTTTCTCTCCATATAAGAGATTTGTTGTGTGAAGTAAGCGGATGGTCAGGCCCATGAGAATTCACTGGAAGTAAGAGAACTCTCGAGAATTGATTACCAATTTTCCATGTGGCAGCTATAAGGCTCTGAGACTCCCTATCTGGACTATTGTTGAAGCCTGTAAAGGAAGTAGGGTAGCCGAGGGACTATTGAGCAGAGAAGGGGAACACTTCCTGGGGTGGGATAGGAATGTGGAGGATGAGGGAATGTAGGTTGCTTGCTATAGGCCAAGTTGCGGCTACAGAGCTTTGAGACTTCTTATCTGGCATGTTGTTGAAGCCTCGGAAGGGAAGTGGGGCAACCGAGTGAATTTTGAGAAGAGAAGGGGCACACTTCTTGGGGTGGGACATGCATGTGGGGAATGAGATATTGTAGGATGGTTGCTAAGGTAGGCACCTGAGTCTGAGAATTTATGTTGTTTGTCAAATCTTAGACTAGCTTAGAACATCCTTTACCCGGGTAGAGTTTAGCCCCAGCTCAGGGGTGACCCGTTGCTGAGATTATGTGCAGTGTAGTCTATGGTTGGGAGGAACATGGAAGTTCTACAGGAAGTTGGTGTTTAATTCACTAAAGATAACTCTCTTTATGTGTTTGTGCAAATGCTATGTTATGAATTATGATGTTATGTTATGAAATTTCTATTGTCTATATGTATAAATTATTATTGTTGTATGATGTATTATTCCTCTTAACTCTGTTCATTTTCATAACATATCAATATATTTAATGGTATCAGAATGGTAAAAGAGAGTTTTTTGTGACGTGGCCCAACCTGGGTGGTTGGGTACGTTACAAAATGGTATGAGAGAAATTTTGTTGAGTTGTTGGTAACGAGTATGTTACAAAGGGGCACAATTCCTATGGTGGGAAAAGCATGTGGGGGATGAGGGACTGTAGGTTGGTTAATAGAGGCCAAGCTATGACTACAGAGTTGTGAGACTTCATGTATGGCATGTTGCCGAAGCCTCGAAAGGGAAGTGGGGTAGTTGAGGGACTGTTAAGCAGAGAAGGGGCACACTTCCTAGGATGGGACAGACATGTGGGGAATGAGATATTGTAGGTTGGTTGTTAAGGTATCCACCTGAGTATGAGAATTGTTGTTGTTTGGCAGAACTTAGATTGGATTAGAACTTCGTTTTCTTGGGTAGAGTTTAGCCCCAGCTCGGGGGTGACCCACTACTGAGATTATGAGCAATGTAGTCTATGGTTGGGAGGAACGTGGAAGGTCTACACACAGTTGGTGTTTAATTCAATAAATATAAGTGTATTTATGTGTTTGTGCAAATTATATGTTATGAATTATGATGTTCTTTTATGGAATTTCTATTGTCTATATGTATAAATTATTATTGTTGTATGTTTTTATTATTTTTCTTAACTCTATTCATTTGCAGAACATATCAATATATTTAATGGTATCAGAATGGTAAAAGAGAGAGTTTTTCATGACGTGGCCCAACCTGGGTGGCTAGGTACATTACAAAGTGGTATCAAAGCAATTTTGTTGAGTTGTTGGTAATGGGTACGTTGCAAAGTGGTATTGAAGAAATTATGTTGAGTTGTCGGTAATGGGTGCATTACAAAGTGGTATGAGAGCTCTAGTTTTGAACACTGAGCCTAGATGGTTCAATCAATGGAACACATAAGTGAAATTTACAGACTATGCAGGAAAAATGTTTGATGGAATTCCGAAAAAAGGATGCCTGAAATTTGTTTGTTGAAATTATAACAGTAAAACTGAGAGAATTTTCATGGGTAATGTGAAGAATTGAGCCTCTTTGGAAAAAAAAATCAAACATAAGCAAATTGGAAAAAACAATTGGGTGTTTTTTTGTACGTTGATGTCGGCATGACGTGGAGACCACGTGTTGGATAACGTGGTAGAAGAAATATGTGTACTGACATGGTGGAAGGTACATGTTGGATGGGATGACAATTGACAAGTGATGTGGAACCATGTGGCAGACCAACTGTCATTCCCACAAAAATGCGGTAAGATCTTGGAGATTTGTCAAGTGTTAGTCTATGGGTTCGCGAAGTGGAAAAATGGTTAAGTGTTGGGACTTTTTTGATGGACTTATGAAAAGAAGGATACAAAATTATGACTATGTGATTCCGCGAAGATGGAAAAAAACTAAATTGGGACTTCTCGGATGAACTTATGAAAATAAGGATACAAGATTATGAGTCCATGTGTCTGCGAGTCCGAAAAGATGGAAAAATGGCTAAGTGTTGGGACTTCTCGGACGGACTTATGGAAAGAAGGATACAAGATTATGCGTTTGTGAGTCTGCGAGTCCGTGAAGATGGAAAAATGGCTAGTGTTGGGACTTCTAGGACGAGCTTATGAAAATAATAATGCAACATTATGAATCCACAAAGATGGAAATATTGCTAAGTGTTGATGGCAGGTTCATGGAAGGGTCTTAGACATATAAGTCTAGATAACCACCCAAAAAATTGATCTGGGNGGACTTCTAGGACGAGCTTATGAAAATAATAATGCAACATTATGAATCCACAAAGATGGAAATATTGCTAAGTGTTGATGGCAGGTTCATGGAAGGGTCTTAGACATATAAGTCTAGATAACCACCCAAAAAATTGATCTGGGAAATCAATTTCGCAAGAAATCAGAAGAAAGAATTCAGATGCATTATTGGAACAAAATTGTGCATAATTTTCATGAATCTGTTAAATTATTTAGTCTAACAAATCTTGTTTCCTGCACATTTTGCAGAGTTAACATAATTTAGATCAAAACATGATCAACATAGAGATCAACAAAATGGAAGATACAGAAAGGACTTACAACCATGAAAAGGGAGTTAGGAAGTTGTATGTAAGTTTGAGTAATGAAGGTACAAATTCAAATGGACATGAATAAGGAAAGGAGGAAAGCGTGAACTTAGTAGAAACCATAAAATTCTGCAAAAGGATGTCCATAGTTATAAAGTTGATAATGAAAGGCTTATGAAATCCAAGGACCATCAAGAAGGCTTCAACATCAAGTTAATGCAGAGCTTGGACAGAATAGAGAAAAAGATAGATAAGGAGACTGAGTCAAGAAAATAAGGAAGTCACAGATCTCATGACGAGAGGAGAAGAACAAGAAGTGTTGGCAGTCATCTCCATCACTCCCCAAGGCATTCAAATAGGAGAGCACAAAATATTCCAAGGCCATCCCCTGTCAATAAGCAAAAGAGGAGGCCTAGAATAAATGATCTATAGGGAGAGATGAATAAGATCAAGCCTCCTACATTTCATGGTGAACACAAGAAGGACGAGGATGTAGAGACCTTCTTTTGGGGTATGAGGAAGTACTTCCAGTTACATAACTACTCCTCACAAGCAGAAGAAAGAATTTCCATCTATCATCTCAAAGGAAAAGCAACAGTGTGGTGGGACCAATTTGTGCAGATGCAACACATTGATGAGAAGAAGGTTACTTGGAGGGTATACAAGAGGTAATTTAAAAAGAAATACTTGACCAAACGATACTATGATAATAAAATGAAGGAGTTCTTTGAACTCAAGCTTGGGAGCATGTCCATAGATGAGTATGAGAGAAGGTTTTTATAGCAGATGAACTATGTTTCTTTCATCAAGGATGAACAAGTTAAGATTAAGAGGTACCTGAGTAGGATGCCATTTTTTATCTGTGATAAGATACAATACGATGATCCCAAGACACTAGAGGAAATTATAAGGAGGGATAAATGCCTTTATGATCAGCTTAAAGGAAGACCTACCTTCCAAAGGGAATGGTAAGACATAAATAAAAGTAATATAAACCAGAGGAAGAAGGGGATCAAGCCATCATTCCTCATAAATAATTCTCAGGGACAGTCAACCTCTACAGAACCCAGAATGACAGAGGAAATTGGGAAAAGACCAAGGGAGCCACCTATTCAATGTTGGGGTTGTGGAGTAAATAATGTGTTGAGAGATTTCTCTCACAAGGATGAAAAAGTGAAGACTGCTTACAATGTACAATAAGTTGAAATAATGGAGGACATGGGCAAAAATGTACCAAGGATCTATGCAACTCTAGATAACAAGCAAGCTGAGTTTTAGTCACATATAATGGAAGTGGAGGGTAAGATCGACAACCAACCCATTGCTATTTTAATTGATTAAGGAGCTAGTCATAGTTATCTAGATCTTAAGATGGTGGAAAGATTTTAATTTCCAAGAAGAAAGCTCGGAAAACCTTGGTTAGTGCAACTAGCTACAAGAGATAAAAGGAAAATTAATGAGACAGTTAAGGCATGTCCAACAAACATGAATGGATTAAGCACAAGATTAGAATTGAATATCATACATTTGGGCTCATATGATTGCATCATAGGTATGGATTGGTTCAACAAGCATCATGCTATCCTAGATTGTTATAATAAGGCCTTTACTTATTTGGATGAGGAAGGAAACTTGAGGATAGTTCAAGGAATTCCAAGGGCAGTAACCATCAGAGAAGTTTCAACCTTACAGCTGAAGAAACGTTTCAAGAAAGGGTGTCAAATAATTGTAGCACATATGGAAGAGACACCTAAAGATAAGGTTCCAAGTATTGAAGATTATGCAGTCCTAAAGAAGTTTGAAGATGTATTTAAAGAAATATCGGGATTGCCACCAAAGAGAGATCTTGATTTCTCCATTAATCCGATGCATGGAGCAACCCCAGTATCCAAGAATACTTACAGGATGAGCACTCTAGAACTAAAGGAATTGCAAATGGAACTTCCAGATCTTTTGAAGAAGGGGTATATACACCCAGGTGTGTCACCTTGGGGTGCCCCAGTGCTGTTTGTTAAAAATAAGGACAATACCTTGAGGATTTGAACAAGGTAACTGTGAATAACAAGTACCCTTTGCCAAGGATAGATGACCTCTTTGATCAACTAAAATATGCAAATATATTTTCCAAGACCTTAGGTTAGACTATCATTAGTTAAGAATTAAATAAGAAGACATCAACAAGACTGTCTTCAAAACAAGGTATGGTCATTATGAGTTCATAGTGGTGCCATTTGGGTTATCAAATTCACGAGTTGTCTTCATGTGTTTAATGAATGGTATTTTCAGGGACTACTTAGATAAGTTTTCCAATGTTTTCCTAGATGGCATTCTTGTATATTCTAAGTTTGAGGAAGAACATGAGAAACACTTGAGGATGTTATTACATGTATTGAGGGAGCATCAATTGTATGGAAAATGGAGCAAGTGCTCATTCTACCATAAAAAAATTCATCATTTGAGCCATATCATTTCAAATGAAGGAATATCAGTAGACCTAGAGAAGATAAATGCCATTGTGGGGTGGGAAACACCAAGGAATGTCTCTGAGGTGAGATCATTCATGGGACTTCCAGGTTACTATAGAAGATTCATTGAAGGATTCTAAAAAATTGCACACCCAATCACTTCCTTGCAAAAGAAGGGTGTGAAGCTTGAGTGGACATCAGATTGTGAGAGGAGTTTCCAACACTTGAAACATTTACTGACAAGTTCTCCAATATTAAAGATTGATGATCCCAATGAATACTTCATTGTATGTACTGATGCAGGTAAAGAAGGACTTGGTGGAGTTCTTAGTCAGAATGAACATGTGGTATGCTATGAATCAAGGAAGTTAAAGGAACATGAAAGGCACTTTGCTACTCATGATTTAGAATTGGCAGCCATAGTGCATGCCTTTAATATTTGGAGGCACTACCTCATGGGGAAAAGATTTGAATTAAGGACAAACCATAGTAGTCTGAAATATTTATTTGGACAACCAACTTGAAATGTCAGGAAAAGAAGATGGTTGGAACTTCTCAACTAATATGACTTTGATATTAAGCATATAAAAGGTAAAGAGAACAAGGTAGTAGATGCACTCCGTAGAAGGGTGCATGAGATGCATGTTGCAACCATTAACATGTACCAATAAGATTTGAAGGACATAATTTTAGAGGTTGCAAAATAATATTAGAAATACATGGAGGTACAGGAAAAATTTCAGCGAGATAATTTGCAATAGAAAAGTGAAGAATATAAGTTGGGAAAGGCTGAAAATCATGTACAAGGGCATAATTTAGGTGCCAAACTCTCAAGAATTGAAAAGTTTGATTTTAAAAGAAATGCATAATGTAACTTATGTTGGACACCCAAGTTACCAGAAAACCATTTTAGCTATCAAGAGATAATATTATTGGCCAAGTATAAAGAATAAGGTTGTTGACTTTATTTTCAAGTGTTTGGAGTGTCAAAAAGTCAAGGTTGAGTACAGACACCCAACTGGTATGCTACAACCAATACACATTCCTGAGTGGAAATGGGAAGTTGTAACAATGGATTTCATCACCAAGATTCCCAGAACAAACAAACAACATGATTCCATCATGGTAGTGGTGGATAAGCTTACTAAGGTTGCCCACTTTATTCTAGTAAATCTCACTCACAAGGCAACCAACATTGTTGATATTTATAAGAGAAATTTATTGACTTCATGGTATACCCAAGACAATATTTACATGAAAATTTTGGAACAAATTATTAAAATGATTTGGGACCAATCTGAACTTTAGCACAACCTATCATCCTGAGTCAGATGGGAAAACAGAGAGGGTGAATCAAGTGATAGAAGACATGTTAAGGATGTATGTGATTGATAAACCATTCAAATTGGATGATTACTTGCATTTAGTGGAGTTTGGTTATAACAATGGGTATCAAGCATCTCTAAAGATGATACCATTTGTGGCACTTTATGGAAGAAAATGTAGCACACCAGTGAGTTGGGACAACCCAAAAGACAGAGTAGTGGTTGGACCAGAATTACTCAGCAAAATGGAAGAGAAGATGGTGAGAATAAAAAAGAATTTAAAGGTTTCCCAAGATAGGAAGAAAAATTATGCTAATAAGAGTAGAACTCACAGAGAGTTCAAAGTGGGTGACCATGTGTTCTTGAACGTAAAAGCCAAAATAAGTTCCCTGAAGTTGGGAAATTGTTCAAATCTAGCAACTTGTTATTGTGGACCGTTTAAAATCCAAGAGAGGATTGGCTTTGTAGCATACATGATTTCCTTACTTACATGAATGTGTATTCATAATGTATTCCATCTATCATTGCTTAAAAATTTTGTACCTTATGATAATCATGTCATTGATTGGAATGTGATCTATGTGGAGCAAGAAGGTGACTTTCCAGTGCAATCAGTTTGCATATTGGACCGGAAGATCAAGTAGCTCAAGAATCAAGCCATAGGAATAGTAAAGGTCCAATGGACCTAGTACAGTCATGAGGATGCCATTTGGGAGCCCGAGGATGTGATGCAGGCAGAATACCCACATTGTTTTGAATATTTTTGAAGTTTTGATTGTATATGTGTATATACTATATTGAGGACAATGCATAAATAACGGGGACAAGAATGTAATACCCCTAAGCCGAACCTCGATTGTACATATGTTTCATAGGCTGGTGAGCCATGATATTATAGAACAGAGTACCTATGTGGCTATTAGGTTGGAGAGCTTGGATTGGATAAAAGAACAACGTGCCTATTATCGTAATATGCAAACACTCATAGTTTAATAAAATACATCATTGTTTCCTACTTTCCACACAAAAGAAATGGGGGGATAAACTCTCATAGTATGGGAAAGGGGGATGAGTCTAAGAAGGGGCTAAGCTTGAGGGATTAATCCCAAAGGAATATTATATTACTATTCCTAAAGTCTAAAGTATGGATACAACTTTATGTTATCCTAAGTTCCTAGGGGAAGGGAACAAATTACAAGTAGGGAAAGGGAGTCCCTTGGGTGCCATGTGTCTTAAAGGACACATGCATATATATATTTGGGGATATAGTGTAACTCCCCATCGACTGACTATTATTCATTCATGATTCCTACAATTTTTGGAGGATCGATGCTACCATCCTTACTAGTACTTGATTTTGTTGCAAGTTGAAAAGTCGGGTCGTCAGACCCATGGTTGAAGAAGCGGGTTATCATGACCGTAGGAAGTTTTTTATCTACATAAGATATTTATTGTGTGAAGGAAGCGGATGGTCAGGGCCATGAACATTCACTGGAAGTAAGATAATTGATGGGAATTAATTCCCAAGGTGCAAAGCAATAGCTACAGGGCTCTGAGACTCCCTGTCCGACCTATTGTTGAAGCCCGAAAAGGAAGTGGGGAAGCCGAGGGATTGTTGAGAAGAGAATGGGCACACTTCCTGGGGTGGGAGATGCATGTGGGGGATGAGGGAATGTAGGTTGGTTTCTAGAGGCCAAGGTGTGGCTACAAAGCTCCGAGACTTCATGTCCAACCTGTTGTTGAAGCCCGAGAAGGGAAGTGGGGCAGTCGAGGAATGTTGAGTAGAGAAGGGGCACGCTTCCTGGGGTGGGATAGGAATGTGGGGAATGAGAGACTGTAGGATGGTTGATAAGGTAGGCACATGAGTATGATGATTGATGTTGTTTGTCAGACCTTAGAATGGCTTAGAACTTCCTTTTCGTGGGTAGAGTTTAACCCCAGCTCAGGGGTGGCCCACTTATGAGATTATGAGAAGTGTAGTCTATGGATGGGAGGAACATGAAATGTCTACATGCATTTGGTGTTTAATTCACTAAAGATAAGTGCCTTTATGTGTTTGTGCAAATGCTATGTTATGAATTATGATATTATTTTATGGAATTTCTATTGTCTATATGTATAAATTATTATTGTTGTATGTTGTTGTTATTCCTCTTAAATATGTTCATTTGTAGAACATATAAATATATTTAATGGTATCAAAATGTAAAAGAGAGAGTTTGCGTGGCGTGGCGCAGCCTGGGTGGCTGGGTACATTACAAAGTTGTATCGAAGAAATTTTGTTGAGTTTTTGGTAACAAGTACGTTGCATAGGCATCCAGAGAGATGAGGAAGGGTGGGGTATGCAACAAATTTTTTTGAGGAGTTGAATATGAGCTTTGACTTGGAGATTCCCGAATAAGTTAAACCTTTAGTTGTTATTGAATTTATGGTCGAGCAAGAGTCAACTTGGAAAACATAAACATCTTAGTAGCTCAAGGAATAAAAAACAAAAGTGATTCTTGTGATGGTGGTGAGTCAAATGGGAGTAACCTAAATCGTATAAAGGAGAAATTCATAAAATTATTAGGTATAGAAAAACCATGTCCTAGAATTTTGATTCCAAACTATTAGGAGCATCCAAGTTTTTTCTTGTTTTTTATTCCTTGGTTGTATACAAATAAAGACAAAAAAGATAATAACAAACAAAAATTTGGCACACTTAGTATCCTCTCTTGGAATTTCCATAGTTTGTCATGGAGCAAAGATCCCAAGTTAATTTGCATCTCGAGCGAAATTGGTATTATATTGCTCGCTAAAATTTCGGAACATGAAGAATATAAAGTCCTTAACATAGAAGGATTTGCCTTGTGATCAACATGGAATAAGTGATCTTCTCTCAAAGGCATAAGAGGCATATCTTGTTATATAAGGAAGACCATTTTTCTTTACATTAGGCTTCACAAGAAAGACCCTCTCAATTGATACACATGGATGAAGATATCAGACATTGATACCAAAACAATATTTAACAATTTGTTATTGTGTGCTTATAAATTCTACATTTTAGAAGAAAAACAATCTAGATAAAAATTATCCACACAATGGCTTAAAAAATATTTATAGCCTAAGAAAAAAAAGTAATTTTCTCTTGTTAGGGGAGTTTAATGCTAGAGAAACAACTAACGAAGCAATAATACTAAGAAATGCCTCCAACCCTAACCCTTTGTGGTGAGATGAGGACCTTGTTTTAGCTCATAGATACAAAAGAAGCTCTGAATATTTAGGTGAGAATCTGTTCAATTCCAAATTGTTCAAACTATTATAGTTCTCAAGACTTGATAATTTGGAATTGTCTAATGAAGTGGCCAAAATCCACCTGAATGACTTGTATTCATGGACTTGGCAGTGGTGTTGTATATTATGTTATATCTAGTTTTCCTTTATACCACCTATTATCCCTGATTTTTAGGGATAACCAAGAGATCATGTCTCGAGGTCCATAGGTCCTAGACATGGAGTACCGAGAGCAGGATTGACCTGAGCATGGCCCTGGAGGGCCCATCATTTTCTTCTTCCATCAGCTTTATCTTTTCAGCAGCAACAACATCCATCACCATCGGCTTGGTCTTGTATCAGACAAGGTTCTTGCTTCATGAGGTAATTGGTCCAAGTATCATGGTATGTGTCACTTTTGATCATTAAAACCTTTAAATATATGCATCTGATTCCCTTTATCTCTAACAACCGCTTGGATCTTACATTAGCCCACTTGACCATGCTATGGGAGATTGACAGGGTATCCTAGCAAGCCTGTGCCCATAGGTCTGGGTTTTCCACAGGGGGATTTCTAAAAATCCATCGTCCGCTCCCATCATAGCACAACTATTTCATCTTATCTCCCGCTCACCTGTCCCATTCCCCTTGTCTGGGCATTGGGTTGACCTGTTTGTAGGATTGCACCTTATCTCGTGGGAAGAAGGGGCTAAAGGCCCAGAAGGTAAAAGAAACTGGTAAAAGATAAAAGCCTAGAAATAAAACCTCGAAATGCTTCACCCAGGGATCCCCGAGAACGCAATAAAAAGCCTCTTAGTAAGAAACAAGAGGGACTCAGAAAATACAAACAAGACCTAGTCAAGAGGATAGGGGGTCTCATCACGAGCCAGCCTATTAGGTTCATGGGTACCTAACAATGTGACATTGCCACCATCTGGTTACCATGCCAGGGCAGTGACCTTTGGCTTCATGGCCAAGGGAAAGG
>ML847359.1:36774-47704 GCA_009831015.1 Picea engelmannii | reverse complement strand
AATCATAGCCCCCTATCATTACCGTCCTGCTTGTACCGCAACGAGTGATTTATGTTTATTAATTATTTTAATGTACATTTTACATAGTTTACCCCTTGGCCATATGAATTCATACATACTATCCCACCCAAACATATCGACTCACCATCCTAATTAATATTTTCACAATTACATTATAATTGTGGGCTTAGATATGGGGATATTCTACTAAACCATGGACTCAAATCCTCATTGTTCCTATTTTTAAAAGATAGGATAAAAACAACCCCTCTATTCATAGACCATTATGATAAGCGCTCTTCTAGCCAACTTATATAGAATTATTTTTGGAAAGAAGGTCAACTTGTAGTTAGAAAGTCAAGGAAAAAGGGATAAAAGCCTGATCAGTTTTAGAATCTTTTATTCCACTTTGAAACACCTAGTTACACTTAGATTCATCATACATAAATGTTGTAATAATAAAACCAATCTCATGTCTTGCTTCATTGACTTTAGTAAAGTGTTTGGCAATTTTCTTAGAATTAACCTTTGGAATAGATTAGAAGAGTTAAAGGTTCCATTTGAGTTGAATGTTGTATGAGAATGTTATTGCTAAGTAATATATGAGTTAAGTGAGGATGCCCCCTCTCCCATGCCCTTTTTAGCATTTACATTGACAAGTCAGAGTGTGTTTGGAAAAAGTAGCTCGTTATGGTACTACTTTAGCTAAAATAGTCAACATCCTTCTTCTTTACATTGATATGGAGAGGGACACTACTACTTTAGCTAGAATAGTCAACATCCTTCTTCTTTACATTGATATGGCTAGGTGTCCAATAAACACTTACAAAACAATGGTTATGATAGTCAAATACAAAAATATTACTTACACAAATTTTGTGTATGACAACAACAACTTAGAGGAAGTTACTTCATATAGATATCTAGGAGTCAACCTTCATCACAAGCTTAACTAGAACTATAACATTGACGAAAGGATTAATAGATGGTGGAAAGTCTAATTTAGTCCTGAAAACAATTATAAATCCATGATTTTTGGTTGTTTTAGAGCTCTAGCCTCTCTAATGGTGGAGACAGATATAGGAAATCCAAAAACATTCTATAATTTATAATCTTAAAATTAAAAGCAATATAGCCTATCCTATCATTTTCATAGAAGTGGGCCATTTCCCCATAGAGAGTATGACTATGACTAAGTACCTAATGTACTACTACTCAAGATAAGTGGACATAAAGATCCAAATCTTGGCTAAATCATTGGAAAATAAAAAATGGGTCACTTCACAAAATATTGATATCATTCAAAAATACCCTTACATTTACATCTAAATCTAAATTTAAGGAAAAATGATAAGGCCAAAAAAAAAATTGAAGATAAGGGAAAATAGTGTGCAAAAGTCAGAAATTATCAACCCTAATCTAAAGGGGATATTAACCCTACTACATAAATTGAAAAAAATATTTTTATTGCAGTTAAAGTGAAAAAGATGGAGTTAAAACATATAAAAAAACAAAGTTAATCTTAATCGATAAATCGATACTAATGATGATCATCATAACACTCATTCTAACCTGTTAAACGCAACCCCACTCACGAAAACGATCGATATTCACCTCGGCTCTAATCTATCGTTGTTTAGCTAAAAAAAATCAACCGTTTGAGCTGCTGGTTATAAAAATAGTTCATATAAATGGTCACTGGAACGAGGTGATTTAGATTGTCAGACATAACATGTGAAGAATAAATGAATGAATGAATGCCCATTCTAAGCAACTCGTACTCATTGCCACGTGAAGGAAGCGGAAATGACCATGGAGTTTATCGAATTAGATTTTGGTCCACATTAGTAATGTCTGTAGTACCAGTACGGATAGCTAGTAATGGTATATGGGAGAATAGGTGAGAAACGTACTGTAATTTTTCCAAATCAGGCACGCGAGGCAGTTTGTGGAGACTCGACGGTATAGAGGTAGAGCGATGGCTTTATCAAGGAGTATTCTTTCTTGTGTTGAGCGACTGGAGGAATTCTCGTGTAATTAGTAATTACTAATTTTATTGGCCTATGTGTTCTCGGATTCCCAACATCAGAGTTGAAAAGCTGGTTAGGCTATCGTTAGCAGCCATTATTAGGTCTCAATTTTAGCGCGTCTTGTTTTGTACTGGGTACTTGTGCGCATTGCCCAGGATCTGATCTACATAAGACTCTGTGATTGATTGTTTTGGACTGCAAAAAGGGGAGGAGGAGAATGGTGAGGGGAAAAACCCAGATGAAGAGGATTGAGAACACTACCAGCAGGCAGGTTACGTTTTCTAAGCGCAGGAACGGGCTGCTGAAGAAAGCTTACGAACTGTCGGTACTCTGCGATGCTGAAGTGGCGCTTATTGTTTTCGCCCCCAGAGGGAAGCTCTATGAGTTCGCCAGTCCCAGGTATGTACGGCTAATGTGTATTTGCCCTAGCTGTTTAAATGCGTTGCTGTATAAATATTGTTGTCTTTTCACAAGTTAGTTAGCTGATTGGTAAGCGGTATTTGGATAAAGAAATCACAGCCAGGGTTGGAATTTCAAACTGGAGAGAGGTAGGGTTGGAATGTCAAACTGTTAAAGCCCATCAAATTAGGTTTCGATTACTATTATGTAAAAGCCCATCGAATTAGGTTTCGATTACTATTATGTTAGTTCTGTTCGTTTTAAAGAAGAAGGTTGACGGTTATACGGAAATTTTCACCATATTTGATTGGCAATTTGCCCATCAAATTCCATCCCTGATCACAGCGTTGTAATCATAACTGATTTACCTCTCAAATTCCATGCCTGATCACAATGTTTTGACCATAACTGTTGAGGTGTCAGTGGAATGGTCAAGAGTTTAGCGGGCCGTTATTTTGGATTTTGGAAGTCTAGGGTTTCTTATTTAGTCTTCCGTACTCGAAATGAACATTTGGTAGTCTATAGTTTTCGAGTTATGTGGGCCAAGTTGCAACAGCTCCCTCGAGTGAAACGTTCTCTCTAAAGTTCCTCAGATCTTCAAGAAGACGTTTTTTTTATCTCGAAATCAATAAAGACATAGTGACATCTCAAAGTGGATTAGGGCTGTTTCTGCAATCCTATACTAGTGATGGGCTACTATCATCTATGTATGATTATCCTTCTTTCCTAACAAGGGCTCTAGATATACATAAAGAGCGACACGGGAGGGTCTGGGACACAAAAATATATCGACACCACAAAATTTCTTCAAATTCAGCGGTTTCCAGCATAAAAAATTATAGCGGTTTCCAATATCAAAAATTATACGCTCAGATTGCTGTTTCTTTTTATCCATGTCGAAATATTGCTCTGAAGTTATAAATGTACGGAATATTAACCAGTGTAATTGAATAGCAGAAAAAATCTCTACCTGAAATCCGGTTTTTATCTTCAATTGAATTAGTTTTAGATACATCCAACAGATAGCAACTCTTTTGGAACCCATTGACTTACTCCGAATTGTAGTTGTTAGCGAGGATAACGACTACCTCTCTTCTATCAGGCTTGGAATTTGAAATCTCCTTTGTCTGTTAAATCAAAATTTCAATTGAATGATTTTTTCCTCTTATTTGACTTTTTTATTTAAAAATTGAAGTGTTAATTTTTTTATATTTGGAAACGAGATTTGGAGAATCAAACAAGCTTGAAATTTGGTAATGATCTGTTCACCATTTTATAATTGTTCATCGTTCTATCATAACTGCTATCCACATGATGCAACTCTGCTGCCAAAAAAAAGTGAAGATTATAAGGTAGCCTCTCACTGGCTTCAACTATATGGCAATTAATCTGTACAGAGGACAAGACAACCTCAATTGTCAAAGAAAGAATTCATCAAACTAAGCTTCTTGCTAACTCAATTATTGTTGTTTTTCTCTATCTAATTTAATTTCTTTTGTTCTTGTCTATCTATCTGCTGAGTATCCTTCAACCTATGGAAGAATAGCTTTAGATCTCCTCGTTCCAAGTGCTAAAACACATTACCCAATATGACAAAGAAGAATAGCTTTAAATCTCCTCATCCCAAGTGATCAAACCACATTACCCAATAAGACATGAACCTCAAAAAAGGAAGGAATTGTGAAAGTCTCAATCAAACCATTATAAAAATTCCTACTAAAATTCTTGAAATTATAACATGTTGGAAATCTTAATGTCAAACGGACAGTCTTAGTAAACTTATCCTACACGTAAACTTCCATACCTACTCCCTCTTGCCAAACAAAACATAATTTCCATCCTACGAAGACAGTTTTATTAAATCTATCTTAAACTTCAAATAAACGGTTTAAGTAACTAGAAATGTTAGGTAGTTGTGCACGATCATTGTTTCTCAACAAATAATGCCACCAAGGCAACTTAGTAGAATGTGCATCTCACAATAATATACTTATTATTTAGAGTTGTGCCTATTGAAATAGTGAAATTTCTAGGAAATGGATTTTAATGAAAATTCAGAAATCGTACCTTAAGTAGTTTTTCTAGATTTATTTCCTCTGAATTTTCAGTTATAGAGATGAATTTGAAATATAAATTATCATAATAGATATTTCATTTATGTTCAACAAAATATATAATTGAGTCTAAAAAATAAACATAGAACAACTGTGCTATTTAAGGGAAATATTTTTTAAGTTTAGGACACACTTCCTACCACTAAAATATATATGAAAATTACTTATTACAATATATTTATAGCAGCCATAACTATGCCTACTTAATTCTATATGTTGGTCAAATCACTTAACAAAATCTGCTCCTTGCTATGTAAAATCATCATCACCAAGTATATAAAGTTTGGACAGTAAAGGATGCTTCATATATACATGTACATGTCAACAAATCAATACAAGATGATAAAGTACATGCTCTCCAAACCCTAGCTAGGGAATCCACAATTAGTAGCAAACTCTAGCCACCAAGCCCTCCTAGCTAGGAATCACTCCCAACCAAAGCTGGTTGCTCCACTAGAGATATTGAACAAAAAATTATACACACCATAAAGTCCTCTTTGGAACCTACATTTGCATCATCCAAGTGTACAAGAGAAAACAACGAAGACTTCACTTATCTTTTCCACATCAAGCACTCCGAGTAGCACCGGGGTTTCTAAATTCCATAGAACCCCAGTCTTCTTCTCTCACCCACAAGAACCACAAGAACAAGTGCTCCTTTTAATCCTTTACAATTATCATGAACTCTATCTTCTATTGTCTTCTTAAGGAAAGCCCTAACCCTAAATCCTTCCTTCCATTAAGACAAGAACCCCACTCCTCAAGAAAAAGAGAGCAAAGTACAATGAAGAAGGATACAAATGAAAGAGACAAGTTTTCTCTAGCTCTCACATCTCTAATACAAGCATGTGATTGACATGATGAATTAAAGACCCTCTCCTCCCTTTATTTATATGAAATGTGAGAGAAGAAGACTAGGGTTTTATGGCATTTAGTGAGGGAGGCCACCCATAACGAAGTTGATAATGTCCACAACAAGCAACCTAATTAATCACTAGATAGGTCCACATGCCAAACACTCTAACTCTAAGTGACACGTGTAAAGCTCCAAGGTGTGCATTTCCAACAAGAAAGGGTACCAAGGTGAGTGATTCACAAGAAGTGTCCAACGCTTCTCCTCTGGAGGCCTCAAATTCTCCCTCCTAAGCCATTTTTACCTCTAGGTCAACCACACCTATGTGAACACCCCACTACACAAGTTCCCTTAAGTCAAGCAAAATCCTTATACAATCAACCAAGTTTTTGCATGCTACTTAGGGATCAATGCTCCATCCTAAATGTCCAACACTTGTCCTCCAAATGGGTCATCCTCCCAAGCAATAAATCATCCCCTCCACATACATGTGTCATGATTAATGTCACCAAGCCATATACATCTCCGACCACCTAAATAATTGCAACACATAAGAATCAAGTCAAGACATATAAGTCCATGAGTAATATATCTCCAAGGTGTATTTCCATCATGATACAACTAAGGCATATCAACATAACATGCACCCCACATAACATTAAGCAGCTTGAAGCATTGTGTAAACGCTTTTGGAGTAATTCCAAAGGCTAACACTACCTCTTTACAAGTAAAGTGTTTTCACCAACAAAAGAATTATCGCTTTTCATCTTAGCCAAACCTATCATTTGTAAATTTGAACCTACTGCAGTCTCAAAACCAATCGTTAGCCCTTGGAAAGGAAATATCAAACAAACATCATTCTCCTCCATCAAGGCATGGCACCTCACCTCCTCAAAACAACTATAAGGTTCACAATAGAAGTAGCTAATGCAATATGGTCAGCATATATCTCAGGAGGTATACTCGAACTCATCAAAGATCTAGGCACTCCTACATCGTCTTGTCCATATTGCAATGTCTGAGTAAACAATCTTGGTTTCTTGCGTGCTGGAGTAGAGGGTGAGGACACATACTTATTCAAGCTCTCCCTGTCCACACCTAGATTTGATTCTTCTTTAATCTCTAATCAAATTCTAGAACTACAACCTCCTCACTCTCTTCAATCACTAAAGGAGATACTTTTTATGTAGAGGACTATACATCCTCATAAAAATTTACATCTCGGCTCACCGTAGTTTCCTGTTGTATTGGAAGGTAGATCCTATAAGCTTTATAAGTCTCAATGTTTCCAACAAAACGAGATACTATAACAACTTCTCGAACCTCCCCACTGTTAGGGGATTGACCACCTATGAATTTGAAGGAACATAACCCTAGACCATTTACAACTTGCCAAACTCCAGCATCCTTCACATCAATTTCATGGAAAAAAACTTTAGACACCCCATCATGAGTTTTTCAATACATCCTACAAAGATAATCACATCTTCATACAACACCAAAATCAATGGATTAGATCTATCAAAATAATAAAGATAATAATTTGCACAAATCTCATCCATCATGAAATACCAAGCTCGTAGTGCTAACAAAAACCTAGACATGGCCTTCAACAACATCTAAATATGGGAATCTCACACATGCACCTAAAAACCACCAACAATTGAAGAAAAACCCTCAATAAGGTCAACTCCTTATTTTGGAGAGAATCCTCTAGTAACTAGAGCAAAACTTTCATTAACTACAACTCCTCTTTTGAGAGAATCAATAAACTTGTCCCGGTACTTTTCAAAACTCTCATCAATTGCAATTCTGGAATCAATTTTTTATTCTACAATAGGTTTTGAACTTACCTCGATGGCGTCACACCATACATGATCTATATATGTCTCCTTAAACTAGAAGGTTCACCCAACTTGTCTTTGATATGTACAAGTTCCACAAGATTAACAAGCAACTTGTAAAGGTCATCATCTCACACACCTCTATAAAAAATTCTCAAACTTACTAGACTTCAATCGCATTAGTGTCCTTCAAATGCAACTCCACACTTAAAATCTATCATAAAAGAGAGTGAAAGAACTTTTTTCTTCAAACTTGGAATAAACAAAACATTGTTCAACTCAAGAACATCACCCGATGGCATTTGAAAGTAAATGGAGCCCACTTCTTGCACATGATATGTAGCATCAACATCTTACTCCAATGTCAATCCTCCCTCTTGCTCTAGAATCCTTCTAATGAGTTTCCTATCATAAGTAATATTTATTGATTCCTCAGTGTCCACATACCATCCAACTCTTGACACAGTGTTGGAAGATAAACAAGAGATCGTGGAGAAGGTGGTCTCACGTTGGGATGATAACTCATCCACTCTTGCTATAGTACTTGCACTCCTTGCAACCTGTGTCTACTGCATGGCATTTCCTTTCTTTTTCTTTCGACATTTGCTAGCACAATATCCCTTCTAGTGATACCTGAAACAATTCACGTTACTCAAATCCTTCTTACCTTGGATAGAATATTGCTTCTTACTCTTGTTCTATCCTTTCTTGATTCCTTCATTATCCTCCCCACGAGGGTTTGTGATTCTACTTCCTTTTTCATCATTGAACAAGATTCCAACCTTATCTCTTGTTGCACAAGTCAACCTAAATCTTATCATAAGTAGGCAAATTCGCATGAGTGAGCACAAACACCTTGAACAAAGGGTTTCCAAGATGGAGTAAACCCATTCAAGTCAATGGGAACCAACTACTTATCCTCCAATTTTGTCCTTATGGTAACCAATTGATCTCTCAACTTTGTAACTTTTGCCATGAAGCTCAACATTGTATTTTCTGTACTCATGTTGATGGCATGTAGCGTTTTTCTCAAGAGCATCTTCCTAGAGGCACTAGAACTTTGGTATAAACCAATTAAAGCATCATACATCTCATGAACGATCATCTTCTCTATAACCAAAGAATCTTACATCTCCTTACCAATCGTCTTCTCTATAATGTGAGTGATCAAATGATCCTCCATCGAATGGAGGATGATTCTGTTTTCCCTGGAATCCTTCTTAGAATGCACAACCAATAGTTTTAGAGTGATAAGTAAAACGATCTTATTCTCAAGATGGTTCCAAAGCTTGGGATCATCCAATAGAATTTGCAACTTGCACTTCCAAGGTGTTAAAGTGGAAGCACATGTCAATGTATCACACTCTCTAAGACAGAGAGTAGTCATCCTTGTGAATCTGAACCATACCTTAAGTGCATTAGGGTTTAACACCCAACAACTTGTATTGGGTCAAGAACCTCTCCTAGGTATGGAAAAATGGAAACACCCACCTCCCTCTCCACCAAGAGAGTAATTTGAGACTAATCAGCTTTGAAGCTATGTTGATAATTCTCGGAAATGGCTTTTTAATGCAAATTCAAAAATTACCCTTCAACCTTGAGGCTCTCTAGATCTTTTTCATATGAATGTTCAGCCTTAGGGTTGAATCTAAAATATAAATTACAATAGTATATATTTTACTTGTTTCAAACCAAATAGACACAAGAAAATAAAGATCAAACAATTGTACTTAAAGGGAATTTTTCCAGCCCTTAAGACGCACTTCTCATCACTAAAACAGATCTGAAAATAACTCATTAAAATATACTTATAACAACCATAAATTTTCCCACTTAGCTTCTATATGCTTTTAGAATCACTTTATAAAATATGTTCACTATTGTGTAAAATCAACATACATAACCTGCACTAGAAACTACTCATTCATCATGAGAACATAAGCTAAAAATGAAATATTCAAGTACACAAAGTTTAGATGGAAAAGCATGCTTCATATATACATAAGATGAAGTTACATGTACATACCAACAACTAATAGAAGTTATTATAAGTCTTCATCTACAAACCCTAGCTAGGACATCCACTATGAATAACAAACCCTAGGCACCAACTCCTCCTAGCTAGGAATCACTCCCAACCAAAGTTGATTTCTTCACCAAAGCTCCATGTACAATCAAGTATGCACACAATCAAGTCCTCTCTTGGAACCTACACTTTTTTGCTCTTAGAACCTCCTTTGACTATTAATAATATCACTATGTACAAAAAATGAGTGGGCAACCTTTGCAACCTCCATGAGCAACTTAAAATACAACATAGTCATGGGTTTATGATAGAAAAAACACCGAATTGAGAGAGTCAAAAATAGGTTGGCCTATTCTAAAACACATATAGAGTATCAAAATAGTTAACCTTTACAAAGAAAAAGAAATAGTAGCATTAAATAACAACAATTAACATTAATCCTAGTTCTTGCAGGGGGTTCAGGGGTGGGGTTGGGTGTTGGTAATGATTGTCTACTGTAGGGCCATATCTAGTAAAAGGTAGGTTAGTCACCATGGGTTGAACAATGTCTCAAAGATTAGAAGTAGGCTAGGTTCGAGGTCCCTCCTAAATTTCTAGAGATAGGGTTTGGAAAACCTTATCTAAGTGCTAGGGTGGTTCGATTGAGAGGTTGCGTGCACATTCATGGTGTTCTCAAACTAGTCTACAAGCCTAATTTTGAGGTTAGTTGAATGCCTATGGAGGTAGGTAAAAAAAACCATGGGAAAGAGTAACGGGTTCCATGCCAGTAACATAGAAGCTGTTGTAGGTGATCCATATCTAGATTCACTTTGTAGTATCGTATCTCAATCTAAAAATAAACGATGTCACAGATCAGATTGTCATCATACAAAGAGAAGCCTGATGTTATAGCAATATTAGATAGAGTATCATTTGTTTTTTTCCATATAACAACCTCTTCTTTCCCATCTACATGGATAAAAAAATAGCTAGTCTCTAGCCAAATAACATATAGGGTTATGTGTAGCATAAACCCCGCGACTTTGACTTGTTGCAAAAAAAAAGAACATATGTCCCACCTAGGGAAGTCAACAATGGGTGAACAATTAAATTCCTTCGAGAATTGTTAGCACCCTGATCATTTCACGAGGTCACTTGCATTAGAAACCTAGAATATCATCCATCTCCACTTGATTTTCTAAGTGATTACAAAGTGCACCAAAATTATTAGCACAATAAAAGAAATTTGCAGGAATTGTTTTCTTTGGCGTCTTCGGGCCATCTACACAAACCAATGTATCTTGGTATCATATAAATTTAGACGGTGAAGAGAGAACGCTTGGTGAAGATGTAATGATCAGGGTTTTACTATGGATAAGCACCATTGGTAGTTACAAGCCAAGCATTGTGGATTTTTAGGAGCCACTCAGGTCCGAGGCCTTGGGGGTCAAGATTCGAGGGGTTGGGGCTCGATGGATTGGAACTAAGGCCATCAATAGAGATTTACCTCATGGACATTTAAAAGATTTGTTCTTGTTTTTTCACTTGGGTCGATGAAACTTATTCTTTATTCTTAGCTTGAGGGGCCTTAGGTATAGAACGATTCATGGGTGGGTTGGATGGGGCTTGTTATCGTATAGTTTGTAGCAAGGATAAAAGGCTTGAGGTTTGAAGGTCAAACTGGC
>ML847358.1:3674-20711 GCA_009831015.1 Picea engelmannii | reverse complement strand
ACAAGTAGACAGTTTGGCCAATTCTGCTACCAACTGGAGGTTGGGAAAATAAGATCAAAATCAACAAGTAGACAGTTTGGCCAATTCTGCTACTCAACTGGAGGTTGGGAAACTAAGATCAAAAGGGGAGATTATATTATCTCCAATCCCATAATTATTTAATCAATGAAAAACCCAATGGAAGATACTAAGGTGGAGTAGAGTCAATAGGCTCATGCATACTGATGCAGGAGCATCACCTTCAAAGTCAAAGACGCAAGCGTGGAGGCAAAGAAACGACATCTTAGCATGACAGAGTTCAAATCAACAATTAACTCAGAAGTAAATCGAGTTGTTGAGATATTTTGGAAACAACATTTTTAAATATGCCGTGTTTGTAAAGTCGTATAGGACAGTAAGGGGTTGCAGATATAGAGTGTTGACTCTTATCTGGCAATAACTGGTAGTTATTGTAATAGGACAAAGTAGGTAACCGCTAAGAGTTTGATAGGATAGGTTGCAGACAGGACTACGAGAGCTCGTGGAGCCAGTCCTTAGATAGTTTGTTGTTGTATTGTAAAAGTATTAGGAGGATTATGAGATAGAAATAGAGATCATTAGAGCGGAATAGAGTAGAAGAAAGACGCAGTGGAGAACTGCAAGATCATGTAATTTGTTTCATGAATGAATAGAACAGAGAAAATTGTCCCAAATCCTTGGACTGTGTTCATTTGATGTGTGAATGAATGAATGTTATATTTTGTGTATGTCGTTTATTTCATTTCGTTCATGTATGATTGTTCAAAAAGTTGATCGTATGAGTTCGTGACGAAACTAGATAAGTTTCAATTGTTTCTCTTCTGAAACTCGTATGCAAGGTGTGCATCTCGAACGCAAGGAGTGCATCGATTGAGTCTCAGATTGACTCAGAGGAGTTCAGAGAGAACAAAGGAAACTTAGACCAAGTGCAAGGAGTGCATAGCGTCAAGAAGCCACCAAGCGTCGAAGAACCAGAACAGAGGAACACCAGGTGGGCGAGAAGAATTTATTGTCAAGAAATCCTTCGATCTGAGTTATCGAAATCCCGAGAACGCAAGGAGTGCATGGGAAGTTGGAATCCTTTAAGGATCAAGCTCAGAAGGGATAACACTTTTCAGAAGTGTTGACGAGATCCAAGAGTCGAACTCGTAGGAGGAGCAAAGGTTCGAAACCTTTGAAGACTGATAAATCTTCTAGTCGAAAGAAATCAGAAGCTCAGGAGGAGAAGTGACAATGGTCGTTGGATTATAGAGCAAAGGATCAACAGCCGTCTGATCGGTGTAAGGTGCACGAGCCTTAACGCTTTGCACGCACAGGAGAGAGAACCTATCAAGGTTTGAGACTTGAGATTTCTGAAGCCCGAAAAACCGGAAAGCCGAAGTGAAATCTCAATCGTTCGATCATCCGAAGCGGACATGAGCCGTCGAATCGACCAGGTGAATCTGAGCCGTCACATATCGTAAGCTCAGGAGGAGGCAAGCTTGAAACTTGAGATTCCCGAAGCGCGAAGAGTCGAAGAGCCGAAGCGAATCTGGACCGTTAGATCCAAAAGGGTACGTGTCGACGGGTTGTGAGATCTAGAGGAAGGCAAAGGTGAAAGGTTGAAACATCCGAAGCCCGAATAGCCGAAGAGCTGAGAGTCGTCGATCTGCAAGGGGACACTTGTCAACAGATCGTGAGCTCCAAGTAAAGTGTAGCAAGGTTTCAGTTAAGATCTGAGATTGTTGAATCCCTAAGATCCGAAGTAGATCTGGACCGCCAGATCTAGAGGTGATGTGGCGTGAATCCGTGGACTCCGGATAAAGTCCCGAAGTGATTCGTAGCCGTCGGATCTAAGAGAGACGTGGCATAGATCCATGCACTCTAGGTAAAGACCCGAAGTAATCCTCGATCGTCGAATCAGGAGGACACACGTCAGTGGATTATAGCCTTCGGATAAAAGGCATTGGGAAGAAGGGTGAAGTTTGAGATTTGAGATCTCAGAAGTCCAAAGACCCGAAGGAGATCTCGACCGTCGATCGAGAAGGGGGTCACAGGATCGTTGATCTGAGTTGAAAGGTCAAACACTCGAAGTGAAGGAAGGACTATTGATTGGAGGACAGGTGTCTGCAGATCGTCAACTCCGGAAGATTGACGTACGGAGGAAAGCGAGGTTTGAGATTTCAAAAGTCCGAAGTCTGGAATTGCGAAGGAGATCGCAGTCGTTGATTTAAGAGGGGCAGATCTGGTCTGTAGATTTGAAAGGTGTAGATCTGAACCGTCAGTTCGGGCAGTATCGTCAAGATCGCGAGATCGACGATCCCGTAGCATTGCGGGGGTGGGAGTTGCACAGACTTTAAAACGTTGAGGGCGAGCCGTAATCACGTGGTCACGTGAAGTTGCCGCCCAAGGTCACATCGAGAGGGGACTTATCAGAAAAAGAGCTAACGCCCAGTACTCTGAGATTTCGCAGGAGAGCGAAAGGGAAGGTTGCGGATGCTGTTAGACCTGCACCAAGGAGCCGAAAGGGCCTGTGTTTCGATACAGAAGGGGACTGTTAAGGTTCCAGAGAGTCATCTGACTCAAGAATCGGAGATCCTTTGACCAGGAGGTCGTGTAGCCCTACGGGGGAGTAGGGGGGCTGCATCACATACCCACCAAGTGGTGGTTCGTTCCCATGCACCACGAGTTTCCATTAATCATCATGGTACACCCACATATAATGTAGGAGGAGGAGCAGGGTAATATGGCATCATTGTTTGAAATGGCGAATGAAGGTGGGATATATCCGTGTGGATTGAATCTGACATTGTTGTGGTTTAAATCTTTTGTGATGAAACCTAGAAGTCATCCAAATCCCATCGCTAATCAAGAAATTGGTTGGCTATCTGATGTGTATCACATTCTTGTGGTTGCCTCTACAATCTGGAAACAAGCGGAAGCTTGTCCAGTAGAATCTTGTTCTGGTTCAACCTTGGCGCTTGAATTCTCAAAATCGGACATGGAGCATACGCATCTGGGTCAGTGTGTATCTGTGAGATATTGGGATTGCGGAAAGTTCCAAGGCACCATGAAAGTCTGATTTCGACCAATCACTCTGCAATTGTTAACTGCACCAATCGATTCCATGACCAGGAGGTAACTCTGAACTAGGGGCAAGCATAGGTTTTGGAAATGGTGGTTTAACAGAGGAGGCAAATAGCAAAGCTGGAGGAGGAATGCACCATTTTATGACATATGGTGACTGGTTTGACACGAAGCACACAGTCTGGAATATCACAGCAGAGGTTATCAATTGGCTCAGTACTAAAGGAGGCTCAGGAAGAAGATTCAGTCCAGCAGGACCGAGGGGATGTCGAGATGAAACCAGTGAAGCCAGAGAACAATCCTCCACGGAACCAGTGAAGCCAGAGAACAATTCTCCACGGGAGGAACAGAATGAGGAATATAGTGATCATGCATCTGTTCAAATCAAGGTTTTTATATATTTTGCAAAATAGTATGGATTCTAGGAAAGGACGTTCAATAGGGAATATACCAATAGAATCAATAGCTTTTCCTCAGAAAAGACACAAGAACAATTCTTGTTTTGAATATTTTGATATTTTGTAATAATTTTGGTTGAATGGCACCAAGACAGCCATACATTTTGTATTACTAAGCTGTACAGTAAGGCTGCATCATCTTTTTAATATAAAATTAACCGTTCTAGTTAAAAAAAATGTTGATGAACACAGAGATTTCTTCTTAAAATATCAAATATAAAGTTTTTTCTTGGAAAAAAGATGTTGAATGTGCCCATATAAAATATATATCTCTCAAATTACAATTTATATTGTAAATTTACTAGCATAAATATCCCTGGCTTCATGTTTTTGCATTTTACATTTTGGTTTACAAGGTTACGCATGCATAATCTCATCTATACGGAGTTGGTGGGCTGTTAAATGCACCTCAGTAAACTATTTATGAATTATTTACGGGGCTGCAGAGTACATTTTGGTAAACTGCTTCTGAACTATTTATTTATTTTAATAAACTTCGATGTAAAATGCAATGCATTCAGCTCCATGGATTGAAATTGATGCATTGAATCCTTGTAGTTATTAAAACAATCTCATATAACTATCATTACCTAGTGGCTCGGCCAATGATGTTATCTGTGGTCGCATCCTTGAGAATCCAGTCACGTCTTGTCCCAATTTTCCCCTCACTTTGGCACCACGTTTCGATTTCCGTCACGTCCCCCCTGCATCATACATTCATCTCTACTTTACTTTTCTCAATGCCCAAAACCGAAAAACACTCTACACAGCATAGATTCCGATACCCAACAAGGAACTCCGTCTGTTATCAGGTAAAATTTTATTCGAAAATGCGAGGGTTCGCGGGGAGGCCAATACCCGGATGATCTAGGACTTAAGAATGTCCGGGGTTCGAACCCCATTGACTTGTGTCAGGGGCTCGAATCCCGTTGAAAAAGGAAAGTAATTGGGTACTGACCAAGCGGGATACTTGTAGACCTCTATGTGCATGCGGGCGGCGACCCAGATGAGGTGTCGCTTTCTCATGGTAGGCGTGGTGGCGAATCCGTCGGTGGAGAACCCCACGCTCTGGGCATGGTTGCATGCAACTTCCTGCAGACTCATAAAATAAATGAACACATCGAATGAAAAAATTAACACATTGAATGAAAAAATTACAATGGGTTTTCAAGGCAATGCCGGGCACCTGGAGCAGATTGGCGACGGCCTCAATGGTGGCAGTGCGGTTAACTCCGACTTCATAGCAGCGAATGGTGAAGTTCTCCTTATACGAGAACCCGTCGGGGGCGAGGCCGCCGGGCCTCAGCCGATCCGCTAAGCTCAGCTGCTGTGCTTCCTCCTCGCAAATTCTCGTCTTCGAGGACGCAGAGGCGGAGATTTCGAGCTTGAAGGATCTCAAGGTCCTGTTTGAAGGAGCAGGGACTGTATTTATCCATGGTGACGATGAAGTAAAGGGAGATTTAATGGTGATCGCGTTCGCACGGCACTTCCAGGGGCGGCAATGGCAATTCCCCACGCTCAGCATTTTGCCCCTCTTGCGCAACGAACGCTCTCTCACACGGACAAATCCAACAGAAAACTTCGGAAAACTAGAGCAGGTGGCTCGTTATTTGTACCCAACTATCGTGACACATTTTTCCAGTGACACATTTTGCCTTCCTCTCTCGCTTGTCACGCCACAGATTTTGTTTTCTAATTGTTCTGAGATTTGTTGGAATTTTTCTTTTTTAACAATTTTTTATATTTAAAAGTGCCATTAGGGCTTTTACTTTTCTTCTTTTTCCTCTCTTTTAGTCCGTCGGTGAAACACAGACAATGACGTCGATTTCGTCTTGTAAACATTTATCATCAATATCGAAATGAAGACCCCAAATTTCAAAGGGTTCGCATGGGCGTGATTTTCGACAGACCAGTTTTAGCTGAGATATTAATAAATATATCGTTGTCTTTCATTTTGAGTGTACGTTTTTGATCGGGACAGTGGAGATATTTAATTGAAAAGTAATAATTTAATAATGAAAATTTAATAATTTGTTAATATAAATTTTTAAATTATGTCTTAGCCTATTAAATTACGATGATTATTATTTAAAAAATTTAATAATTTGTTAATTTAATTTTTTATGTAAAGAATTTAGTGAAAAAAGGTTTTATTATTATTTAATTTTTTATGTAAAGAATTTAGTGAAAAAAGGTTATGAGTAATGTAGTTTTGGTATATTGGATTTATAAAATTAAATTAATTATTTTGTTTTTGTTATTTTATGTGTTTCAATAATTTGGAAATGAATTTTTTGAAAATTATTTAATTTTATAGTAAAGAATTTAATTTATTTTGTAGTAAATGGGTTGTGTTGTTAGGGATTTTGTCTAATTTTGAATCAATTTATATTATAAAAAATTTAATCAATGTTATGGATTGATTATGGATTGATGGGAATTCTAACTTTCTATGTAGTTGGATTTGAGCAAGTGGAAGGAAGTTTGCTACCAAATTTAAGAGTGTTATGGGTTAAAGAGTTATATAGTTCAATTTTATTACAAAATTTTGTCTAATTTTACCTAATTTAGTCTAATTTGAATCAACTCATATTATCAAAAATCCAATCAATGTTATGGATTGATGGGAATTCTATCTTTCTATGTAGTTGGATTTGGGTAAGTGGAAGGAAGTTTGCTACCAAATTTAAGAGTGTCATGGGTTAAAGAGTTATATAGTTCAATTTTATTACAAAATTTTGAAAATTAGATCTAATGGCTTTGTAGCTTTGGAACTCCAAAAGGAAGTGTTTTTCATCCTCCAATTTTTGATATATTATTTCATGCTAAGGTGTTTTAGGTCTTATCCAATGCCTTATTTTCACTATGAAGTTGATGGTAATATATATACATCTTAACCTCAATTTATTAAGCATTAGAGATTTGCAACTTGTTTTGTTTGCATCCCTCTTGATATTTAATATATCTAAGGTTAAGATGAATTTGTGCTAACATCTAAATATAATATAAATTTTGCATTAATGATGATGATTAATATCCACTCAAAGTAAAATTTGGTTTATTGGACCTTAAGAAAGTAGATAAGGAATTAATTGATTTGTTTTATTATTGTCTTTTTATGGTTGAAAAGATTGGAGAAAAACAATTTTCTTATCTTTCTTTGGTTGTCGTGAGTTAACAAGTTATGAAGACCAATGGTGTTACAAATATGTGAAATTGAGACATGATGTGTGCATAGACATAAAGATTGGGAAGAAACTTTCTATCTCTCTTTGGTTGTCGTGAGTTAACAAGTTATGAATATCAACGGTGTTAAAAATATTGTGAAATTAAGACCTGATATGTACATAGGTATGACATTCTAAGAGAGTGTTTTGCATCTCTCACTTTCTTAGTATCATAAAGATTACATAATTTTTATTTCCATGATGTTTTAGGTCTTTATCCAATGCTTGGTTTTGCTATGAAGCTCGTGGGAGTTCGTTCGTATTTTAACACTATTAGTTTTCTTATTTAAGCTAACTATAACAAAAATATAGATTTGATCTTCTAACTTGGAGTTGATGGTCCCTTTATAGTACATCAACGTTCTTTCATTCTTTATTTCTTTCTTACACCACAATTTCCCTTTAAATTTAGTTGTGATAGTCTTTGTAATGCTATCAATATTTTGAAGAGTGGTATCCTCTTTTATCATCCAATGGGTCAACCAATAATGAAATACTTATGCCACCATCTCTTCAGTCTAAAGTGACCTTTGCTAGAATTTGAATCAATGTTAGGAAGCCTCTCATCCTTCATGTTAGTTATCTTATGCAAGTACATTAGGTACCTAATCATAACATTATTAACATTGGGTGGAAGCCCGACCTCTAAGAGGAGGATTGGATATGGTGTATTGCTTTTAATTTTAAGATTATAAACTACGAAACACTTCTGGATTTGCTCAATTTTCCTCCAAGTTTATCTTGAAATGTTGCAACCTTGAACTTTACAGCGATATAAAACCACTGGAATCACAAGTGTATCAAAGAGGAATTTAATTTTTTCCCGAACCAAAAATATGTTGTTTTACAATTGTTCTCAAGACCAAAACAAGCATAGATCCATCTTAACCCCATGATTTATTGATCATTATTTACATTTTACAATAACAAACTAGCATATATCAATCGTAATCCTAGATTTATTATGTATAGAAATGTTTTTAGCTCAATTTCTTTTTCCATCCCCTCTTTGTATTTGTAAAAAGGGAATCAAAATGAAACCAAGGTACAAATTTCTAATAGTCAATATTTTTTCATTTTTTACATGTATCATGAACTTCTCTTACATTTTGATTTATAAGCATTACATGTTTGTCTCTATGACATATCTCATCCATATTGGGTTGTGCAATGAACCTTGTTTCCTTATTTCTCTTAGTGTAATTTATTAATAATAATATTGTTTATGCATAATAATTGCACGCTTTTATAATTTGAATAAGTTCCACAACATTTTTACTCATTCAACAAAATATTAAGAACAAGTGTTGTGTGGAAGCTTAGTCCCTGCCACACAGATTTGGGAATGTACATATGTAATGATTTAAAACAATAATAAAACTAAATTGTATAATCTATAACAAACACGACAAACACTCCCATCACCGTTGCAATAGTCCAAATGTAGCAAGGGTTTTCAAAATTGTTAAATCTACGTTTGAAATTTTAGCAAAAATTAAATCCCCAATTTTTATGTGAGCTTTCCCATGACTTATGTAATGAAGTGTACACCAGGTTCTTATCTCCTTGGATTTTAATGGCTCTTATTGTACAAAGGAAGGTGGACTACTACATCATTGATATTGATTGAATTGGTTCTTGATTGATTGAATTCGAGAAATCGTTCATTGATTAAGTTATCATGTAAAGTTGAACTAGCCAAGCTGCTTACTGCCCTGCGTGCCTTTCCTTCAGTCATTAATCACCATGAATCAAGAACTCGTTCCATTCATTGGTTATTTGACATTGATCCATAAATTGGCTATTGAACATGGATTGATTGGTCTGGCATTCGTTCATCATGCCATTCGTTCATCCGAAATGAGAAGGGAAGAAAAAGCGATGAAATTAGAAGTTCAACTTTCGAGAAGTGATCCTGAATTCTTAGGAGGGTACATCCGAGAAGGAAGATTCACTGAAATTCTATGATACATGGTATCACTATTGGCTGGAGCACATTTGTAAGCAAATTCATAAGCAAATTCTTTCATGATCTTGCTAATTAGAAAGGAAGGAAGAACTACGAGAAGTTAGTCTGAACTCTGACTGGTAGAGATAAGGAGAAAGGCTTATAGATCTACATCTGAGAAGGTAGATTCATTGATTATTTATGATTCATGAGAACACTATGGAGCACCATGAATTTGTTTGAAGCACTATTTGTTCATTCATTGGATTCATGGGAGCACTATATGGAGCACATTCGTTCATGGAGTAAATGGATTCATGATAATGCCCCTCTATTTGTCTGTAGTTAGCGTAATTATGTATATTAAAACTTTGTTTGTTTTTATTCTCTTTGGTTTGGCTAGGTAGACGGGGGCCTTTCACTAGTGAAATCATTGGCTACTCGATCTAAGGCGGCCAGGTTATCACTTTAGAATTTCCCTCTCCCATCGCCCTTTCACTTTGGTTGATCCTGTTTAATGCTTCCTCAATAACAACCAATATGTACATAGGTAGGACATTCTAAGAGAGTGTTTTGCATCTTTCACTTTCTTAGTATCATAAAGATTACATATTTTTTCCTTCCATGATGTTTTAGGTCTTGTCCAATGCTTGGTTTTACTATGAAGCTCGTGGGAGTTCGTTCTTATTTTAACACTATTAGTTTTCTTATTTAAGCTAACTATAACAAAAAGATAGATTTGATCTTTTAACTTGGAGTTGATGGTCCCTTTATAATATATAAGCGTTCTTTCATTCTTTATTTCTTTCTTACACCACATTTCCCTTGAAATTTAGTTGTGATAATGTTTGTAATGGTATCAATATTTTGAAGAGTGGCATCCTCTTTTCTCATCCAATGGGTCAACCAATAATGAAATACTTATGCCACCATCTCTTCAATCTAAAGTGACCTTTGCTAGAATTTGAATCGATGTTAGGAAGCCTCTCATCCTTCATATTAATTATCTTATGCAAGTACATTAGGTACCTAATCATAACATTATTAACAATGGGTGGAAGCTCGACCTCTAAGAGGAGGATTGGATATGGTGTATTGATTTTAATTTCAAGATTATAAACTACGAAACACTTATGGATTTGCTCGATTTTCCTCCAGGTTTCTCTTGAAATGTTGCAACCCTGAACTTCACAACCATATAAAACCACTGGAATCACAAGTGTATCAAAGAAGACTTTATTTTTTTCCCGAACCAAAAATATGTTGTTTTACAATTGTTCTCAAGACGAAAACAAGCATAGATCCATCTTAACCCCATGATTTATTAATCATTATTTACATTTTACAATAACAAACTAGCATATATCAATCTTAATCCTAGATTTATTATGTATCGAGATGTTTGTAGCTCAATTCCTTTTTGCATCCCCTCTTTGTATTTGTGAAAAGGGAATCAAAATGAAACTAAGGTACAAATTTCTAATAATCAATATTTTTTTCATTTTTTACATGTATCGTGAACTTCTCTTACATTTTGATTTATAAACATTACATGTTTATCTCTATGACATATCTCATCCATAATGGGTTGTACAATGAACCTTATTTCTCTTGATATAATTTATTAATAATAATATTTTTTATGCATAATAATTGCACGCTTTTATAATTTGAATAAGTACCACAACATTTTTCCTCATTTAGTAAAATATTAAGAATAATATCATACATAATTTAGTTAACAATTACACAATTTATAAATATGTATTCAAAATAGGTGAATCATTGTATTTCTCATTACAAAATCATCAATGTCTAAATCAAAATGAAACACAATGATGCATCCTATAATTACACTCTTCATCATTAACACATTTAAGATGAAAAGTCTTTAATGTGCTCCATGAAACTATCAACATCATCTATAAGAATTTAACATTGTTAACCCTTAATTGAAACTCAATTGTTGTTCCAATTTTTCTAGTTAAAGAAATGAAAAAAAGATTGATGCTTCTAGAAAAGGTTTGATATCCATGTTTTTTTTTTTTCTCTTTATGTGAAAGCTTGTTGTTGAAAAACTTTCCAATCCAACCTCCTTAATGTACTAAAGGAGTGTCTTGTAACCATGAAAGGTCTAACTTGGTTGTTGAAAGTAGTGCATTGTTATAACATGCATTTGAGTTTGATTCCTAAAAAAAAGTGGTCAATGTTGTTTTTATTATGTGTGTTTTTACACACCCATGTAAGGAGCATTCTAGAATACTCTAAACACTAGGAGCATCCCACATTTTGTTGGGGGCAGATTTTGAAGTCTTCAAGTATCGGTGGCATATAAGGGATGATAGTGGACATTGCCAACGAAGTTCGTAAGTCTATGGAACGTGGGGAGAGTAGGACACATCCTCAACCCATGGGAATGCATAACTATGGAGAATTGGATGGAGAGGCTTCATTACATTCAAAACATTGGATGGAGAGGCTTCATTACATTCAAAACACTTTTGGGATAATCAAACTCACAATTAAAAGAATTTTACAACAACCAAGGATATTCCAAGGAAAATAAAATATACATATTTATACATACACGCATACATACATACATGAGTGCGCACCTTTGTGCCAATTGTGTCTAGCTCGAGTGGCTGAGAGGAAGAATTGATATCCTCCCCACCTAGGTTCAAATCTCGCTTATGACATATTTTCTCTTCATGAGCTTATTGTTGATTGAGGCTCTTTGTTAGCCATGAGGAATATCTCACCCTTGCTTATGAGCTGGAGAGCGAGGTGCATAGTTACACACATTTTAGTCAATTGGGTGTAGCTTGGGTAGTTGTGAGGAAAATTATTTCCCTCTCACCTGGGTTCAAATCCCACTTTGTGACATGTTTTCTCTTGGTGAGTTGATTGTTGATGAACTATATATTATATATTCATGTGTTGTTGACCTGGCCTCTACATTGACAAGTTAGAGGCATGTTTGGAAGAAGCAAGTTGTAATGGTGCTACTTTAGCTAAAATAGTCATCATCCTTATTTACATTGATAGTATTATTCTTTATGGCAAGGTATCCCTTTGATCTTGATAAGAAACATAGTAAGAATTCTCAAGGATTTATGTTTTAGCACAGGTACAACAATGAGCACTAACAAGACAAATGCATGATATTCAAATCCAAAAAGATCACTTACACTAATTTTGTGTATAATAATAATGACTTGGAGAAAGTTATTACATACAAATATCTTGGAGTCAAGCTTCATCATAAGCTTAACTTGAACTATAACATTGATAAAAGGATTAATAGAGAGTGAAAGGCCTATTTTGATCTTGAAAAAATTATAAAACAACAGACTTCTAGTTGTGGGGAAAAAATAAACTCCTCTTTGAGACTCTCGTCATGTTATCTTATATATATGTGAAGTTTGCGGCTATATCATCTCTGGAGAATTGTGGAGAAAGACATAGCAAATCTAGAAGTGTTTTAGAACTTATAATCTTAACATTAAAAGTAATAGACCCTATCGTATCCTCGTCAAAGAAGCGATTCTTTGCCCCGTTGAGAGTATGGCTATGAATAGGTACCTAATGTACGAGTACAAGGCAATTAACATGAAAGACGAGAGGCTTCCTAAGATTGCTTCAAACTCCAATTAAATCCACCCGTGGCTTAAGAGGGGTTGGCATAAAGATGCCAAGTCTTGGCTAAATCATTGGGGAATAGAGGAGGAGGTCACTCTACAAAATATTGGTACCATTAAAAATACTATTACATCTAAATTTAAGGAGAAATTGTGGTGCAATAAAGAATTAGAGGATAAGAGAAAATCAAGATAACTACAAAGAGGTCATTTTTTTTTAACAGAAATTGGTAAAATATATATTAGATGTGTAAAAGAATCCACGAATTTACAAAAAAAATGGTCCATATAGACCTTCTAGGATGGTCTCTTAGAGAGAGTCTTTTACAAAAACGACGTGCATTTTTTGAGCAGTGATTTTTGATGCATCCCCCTTGTCTAGAAAAATTTCTAAAAGTAGAGTTCCCCAGATAAATCCGGTAGTAGATTTCGTTGATAAAGATTGTAAGACAAAAAATTAAAATTCCATAGTTTAGTTACCCTTTTCCACCTTGACATGTTGTAAATCCAACATCTTTTATGGGTGCGGCTCGTTCAAGTCTGGGATCTGGTTGACTGAATTTGACTGGGCGTTCTTGGAATTTTCTTGCTGCTCTCCCAGGTTGCTTGGAGGTTGTTGTGTGCCTTCCAGCTGCTATAATATTCTTTGCACTGTCTCTATTTTCATGCGGTGATCCTCTATCTGGCTTCGCTGAGCATAGCTCTCATTGTGGAGCTTTTCAATCATGTGCCTATGCTGGGACAGTGTTTCGAGTTCGAAGGCCCTATTGGTGCCAATTTCTCCAAGTTGTAATCTAAGTCTATTGCACCCGCCGCATTCTTCTTCAAGTGGATCCTCAACTCAGTTCCCTGAATCTACTGGAACTCCTTTACCTTTCTGCATTGCTTCGCGGGCTGAAGACACTTCAATCCTGAAAATTTTGTGAATTTTCTATAAGAAGCGGGTCGGAGCCCATGGACTGGATAGGAGGTCGTCGGTCTTTAGCAGGGGAACAGGCGGGGACAGGGGTAACAGTCCAAAAGAGAGATGGGTTGTGTAATCTGGGGATACTACAAGCCTTGAAATTCCTTGGGTTTTCTGTTGTAAATGGGTTGGAATCCACAGATTGAGCGAGGAGGTGCAGAACTTTAACAAGATATCCAAAGATATCATAGACGATAGTCTAGGCGGGGAAAGGATAGGGGGGATACACAGGACCCAAGAGGTCAAGAGGGAGGGCTCAGATCGAAAATGTTGAGGCTGCTGAGGACTAGGGTGTCTAAATTGAGAGAGAAAGAGCAGGAAAATAGAGATATGAAATAAATAAGAATGGATAAAGAGAATCTGGGCACCCAACAGAAAGGAAGGTACAGATGGATTTACCCAAAAATCCAGATTTGTGAGCATATTCTATCTCAAGGATGAAGCCATGATCTCCCATGAATCCATTAATAGAAAAAGCGTGCTAACCTGTTTGTGCGATGGTAGTTCCCTACAGACCGTTCCATCATACGCCATGAACTCGAGCCTGTAGGTGTTGTTGACGTCGAGAAGGCGAGTGTGTTGTACCTCATCCATACTTGTCTGGTGCTTGATATCATATTCTCCCACGAGCTCTATAGTACCGTCGTTCTGAACACTTCGTTTCATAATGACCATGCTTATGTCGTTAACCAACGCTTCTCCTTGGGCAGTGAGTCTTAGATTTCCTTGCCACCTGCTCGGTTCAGAGTTGTCCTGGTCCACGTGGTCGTGAATGTGCACCCCACATGTTTTATTGATGACACCTCTCCCTTTCTTAGTTGGACGGGTTCTCACCTCCCCAGGGTCCTCGCCCCCCCTTGTTCTTCTTGGTTTGGCTACATGAGGAGCGTGAGCCCTTCTCCTTTTCATGTGCCCTTGGTTTCTGTTTAAGGCCTCAATGGAGCGCCTCCTTACTTCAGCCCCCGTTATTTCATAATGGTACTTGGTCATATGCATTAGAACAGGGGGGCTAATGTTACCACACCATCTACGCTTAAGGAACCAAGCGTTTTCCCAATGGCTGCATTCGCCATTTTGTCTGCTTCTTTGTTGTTTTCTCTCATTATGTGATAGAAGGTTATCTTAATGTCTCGAGAATCCACCCTTATTCTGTCTGTTACTTTCTTTAGGCTTAAATCTCGAGGATTGGATCTGTGGAACATCATTCTTATTATAATTTTGGAATCTCCGAGAACGTTCAGTTCTCAGATTTGCCGAGTCTGGGCGAGTTGGATGCCTTTTAGTAGAGCGTAGGCCTCGGCGTTATTGCTAGTATCCGTCCCCAAATTCCAATGGTAACTTAGGGATATTTTTCCTCCAGGTTCAAAGAGAAACCCCCCCCGGCCCCCCCTGTGCCTGCCTCCCCTGAAAGAGGTCATTAAACCAAATAGTATCTTTCTATTATAACTAGCAAAAAGAAGAAAATCAACATTTCTAAAATAAGAAACAATCCCTAAAATGACGTGGGATGAAAGAACTTGACATCTTTGCAATACTAAGAAGGTGGAGGATGAAAATCACTTGCTCTTAGAATGTCCTATGTATGCCCACATCATATCTCAATTTAAAAATATTTGTTAAAATACCGACCTTCCCAACCTTTCAACTCATCAAAACTATGGAGATTTAGGAAAGCTTCTCTCAATCTTTTCGAGTATAAAAACAAAATTCTAAAACAAATCAAGTAACACCTTATCAGTTTTCCTTAAGGTCCAATAGACCGAAGTTGGTCTTAGTAAACATTAACAATCATCATCATCATCATAATGTATGTGTATGTAGAGTAGTATATATATTTATATATTAAAAGTAAACCACGACATTATTTGAACATGATATGTTTTAAAAAAAAGATATGTACAATTGTATTGAAGCAAACCATTTATAAGGACAATCTTAACAAGGATAATCGAAAGTTGGGGGGATGTTTACTAAACTTTTTAACTTACTTTGACAAATATTAACCAAGACCATTTCCCTAACAAGTTGTAGCTAAACACATTGCTATTTACAATCAACAAGTAAAGAACCCAGCCAAAATAAATTGAACAATGCCACATGCAAATCATCATGGTAGAAGGAATAATACCTTAGTTGGGGGAAATTAAGCAATGCTATAGACATATCATAAGAGAGATGCCCTTTCCAACAGTTTGGGAAGCATACCACTGTTAGATTTTAATGTAGAGTAAGATTTGGGTTAATGTAAGGTCTAAAATTTAATGTTATATCATATTTTCAAAAATAGAAAAAGAATTGTGAGGTTAAAAATTATTGGGTGGTGTTGTTAGCTTGGCTTGACTTGTGAGGAGGGTGATGTCCATCTATGCTATGGACGATAGGAGGTACAAGCACCAACTTTCAAATATCACATGTCACAACGCTAATATTCTATGTGAAATACAATCGCATGGACTAGCGATGTTATTCCATGTAGTAGTGGTTGACATACGTCATTTGTTGTCATCAATCATATGTGTGATGTTAACTTCCTTACACATAGAGTGGAGTTGGAACTCACACCCAACGATATTAATCCTTTTCCAAAAATTAAGATGTACACATTTATGAATAATAGTGTTGGAAAGAGGGGTGGTAAGTACAAGGGGGATCATCCTTGATCCCAAAGGAAATTAGGAGATCACTTTCACTTGGGGAATCAAGGGTACCATGAATAATGAATTTGAAACATTGGTAGCCTATCAAGGCATAAAACTAACAAGTTCAAGAACACCATGCTTAATAACCAATTATTGGGGATTTCATGATCACAATTCACACTTTTATGCAAGGCAATGTCCCCTCCTCCTTGAGAGTAGCAATAATTGCATAGAGAGAAATCCCTTGGATCTAGTAATGTTATAAATCCTTTGTCTACCATGTGAAGCGAGAATTTAACTTTCTAGCAGACAACATGGAGAATGTTGGGCTCTCTGTCCCGAAGGAAACTTTCTTCTTAAGTAGGTGTGGGATGACATCACCATTTTTGGTTCCATTCCATAGTGGGAAAAATGTTATAAGGTAGGGAGGGGGGGATTCATCCTTCCCGTCATGATGAAAGTTCAAAAGTTAGGGGAGTTCACCCCCCAACATCCCACCAAAGGAACTCCCTAAAAGGACCGAGGCAACATTAACCTCTGCCAACCCGTCCTTCAATTCTCCATCATTAATTCAATCTTGTTCCTATTATTTGGTACGAAACCTCCATTGTGTGAGTTCAGGGGCAAGTCATTACATGTATTGTCATTCTCCAAGTAAACCATTTACATCAACATAGAGGTTTATAAATGCAATGTGAAGCGTTGTCCTTCTCACTCCATTTCTCTTCAGATCTATGAATCCGCCAACATTTTCTTCTTTGATTGTTCATTTGCAAGTCTAGAAGGTGGAGCATTCCAACTATAGTTTGGTTCAAAGGGAGAGGTCCATGAACTTTGTAGATGAATGTGGCAGTGTGTTAGAGAAATCAGAAAGGTTTAGGACAATGTCATTAAGGTTGATATGGATGTTGAGAAAACGAGGACCTAGTTTGAAGCTAAGGTTAAGGAGGCCAACCTAGCTTGTGATAAATTCACTATGGAATTAGGCAAACACACTCTGAAGCTAAGAGTGGGATTTGGAATTGTTGGGCCCCAACAACTCCCTATATTTTTACAAAATTTAATGGGCCCCTATT
>ML847354.1:0-24444 GCA_009831015.1 Picea engelmannii | reverse complement strand
ATATAGATATGTCACTCCTCTACAAACAACAACATTCAGTTGCATTTGCCCACAAAACATATGTTGGCAAGGGCATCTATACAAAACGGCAAGGGGCAGCAATGATGCGACAATCCTAACATCATTCAAGTTACCTTTGTCATCCAGCGTCCCCTTTCCTTCATTTTCATCCATAAGATCGACATTGTTTAAATCTAAAATTCCATTGGTCTTTGCCATTACCATTTTTAAGTGGAAGACGAGTCACTTTGACTAAATAGGCAAACATAATTTGGTTAAAAACCAGACTCAAAAAGACTTTAAATCATGACTTTTCATACAAGGATGCAGTCATAGAATCACATGAATGGTTAATCAATATGTTAGGCAATTTCTCCAATGTTCTGTATGCAGTAAGTCCCGTATCTAGGATTTTAAATATTTGTCCATGAATCCTTTGACAAATAATACCGTTACAAATGTGATGGATAGTTCTGGATATCATCATTTAAACAATACATATTCACAATTTGAAGGCTTGCAATAGTATCCACATTTGAATACCCTTCAAAGTTCAAACTTGTGCATTTAATGACATGACAAATAAAATGAAAGGCCTATCCAAATAGCAAGCCCTGTTGAAATTTTCAATATTGCAACAATGAATTTCTCTTATACCATACTCACCTTGTGATATAGCAATTCAAGGTGAAGCATGGCTACATACTCCACTTGCACATCATTCATCAATATAGTGTTAAATACACTTTAAAGGGAATGACAATCAATTGCTTTCCCTTTATGAGAAAATGCACAACAAGTCATGTCTTTCTGAATCCTGAATGATACAGAGAAACAAGTCCAAGGTACAACGAACATTAATATCATAAAATGAATTTACACAAATTGGTGGTCCACTATCGAAGCAGAGGACACTTACCTTCAATCGTTAGTAAGCCTAAGAATCCTTTCTACGATGAATCCAGTTAAATTTGAGTGATTTTACAAGAGTCGGTGGCTACTGTCACATTAAAATTTGGCTCCTACCTACTGTACATGAGTCAAAATTGTGTTGGTTACCCCATGTTATTTTGGAAGCAATCTGAAAACCAATTTGGACTATGTTACAAGGAATGCTTATTTCCCTTACCCCGTCCACCATTGCTAATTCTCATGTGTTTTTGTCCTCTACCAGGCCAATATTGGTCATCGTCATAGTCATCATCATCCTCATTTTCACTCTCACTGGAAACAACTTTATTAACTCTACGTGTAGGAGAAACAAGTTTTGCTCTAAGAGTTATTGTAGGTACATGACCATTCATCTAAGTATCTTTAATACCATCCACTTGTGCAGCTGTAGGATGGGCTCGATTTTTGGATATATTAGTTGTATAAGAATAGTAGTCCAGAGAATCGTCCTTGAGAGACCTTTTAAAATCTTGATAATACAAAATTAGGTAGAAAAATCCAAAATTAGTTCATTTATCAAGACTCGTTCGTTTCAGACCTAGAAGAAAATCAGGCAAGCAACTAATGTAGTAGATACACATAAATGCAAAGAAATATTTTTCAATCACGAAATACTGTTGTGCATTCATTCTATCTCCACTCTGGCAGGGACTACGCTGCCATGCAACACTTGTCTATAATGTCACTAACATACCAATTCTATGAAGGAAGTGATGCTTATGTGAGGAAAGTTGGTACTTTTTAATTGTATGAATAATTTATATTTACTCTTTACTACGAGAATAATGTTAAGTTAATTAATTTTTTTAATTAAATAAAGTGTTTATTAGGGTTTATTATACTGGTTGTTTGTTGTGGTATATAGCATTCAATATATTGTTGATCAATTAATAATTCGATATGTTGACCATTTATTAATTGAGGTTGGACAAAAAAAATTGTGAACTTTTTCGAAGATGTGACATTACAAGTTAATTTTTTTTTAATTACTTCAAAGCATTTTTCTCACATCTGATTAGTTATTCAAATCAACCCTTTATTGTCAAGCCAATAGTGATAAATAATTGCAAACGTATAGAAGGTCTTGTCGATTGATCGCTTATTCCACGTGATTAGCTAAAAACCTTATGAACCCACACAATATTGTTATTGATGTAGTTATAGTGTTGCCCATTATACTCGCTTTACCTTTCATTCATAGTTGTGGGCTTGAACAAGTAGATACATAATCAACGCATGTACATGTCATTGATCCAGATCCATAACTACTATCATCTTTAGATCTAGTAGCACCAGCATACCTTCCAATAAGAAAGGCAGTTGTTTAATTTGTTGCTCGAATTAACAACATGTGTTATATTTTACGAGTGGTTGAAGATGGCAAACAACACTTCGCTGCTCATATTAACCTCCACCACAGAGTTTGATTTCTGGTTGAATGTAATGTCAAGTTGTTCAATTCAATATCTCGTCCCATGTAATTCCAAGTCAATCAACCTTCGAGAGTTTCAAAGATTGAAGATGCGGACGCACACACAAAAGCCCAAAAAAACATATGCGTACCCATAAAACAAACAAACAAAAAACATCCACATACATCTCATGCATAGTTTTGGAGGTGAACAGTTTGTCAACTGAGAAGTCCATGATTGCATCGCACGAACGTTTTTGGAGGTGGACAATTAACCAGCAACATCAAAAAAATTAATTGCAACAAGTATATTGATAGACCAATCTTATTAATTATAAATTATATGTACGATATTATTGTTATTATATGTGATAGATATATTACTTTTATAATATTAATATTAAAAAATTAAATTAAAAAATAAATAATAATAATAATAAATAAATAAATAAATAAACAACTATAACAATAAATATTAAAAAGTACCATAATAAATATAACACTCTCTAATAAAATTATCGCAAATCCATTTTAATTCTAGATTTCTTAATCAAGAATTAAATTATGTTTTTTTGACTTTATAGATCTAAGTGACATGGATTTGTGTCAATTTATAATAATATCATTTTTGTTTATCTTTATATTTTGATTTATATTAATTATAAATAAATTAAAAATAAATATTTTCATACTTAAAAAAATTTGTTTATATTTAGATTTATATTAATTATAAAAGAATAAAAAATAAATTAAAATGTAAATATTTCTATACTTAAAAGTTTTTAGGTAAATATCTAAGTTCATGTGAATACATTTTATTTTTTCAATATTTTAATATATAATGTTTTATTAGTCCTTGTTGAAGGCTTGGGATTATAGCAATTGGTTTTTGCGTTGATCGTGATTTTGTTTTTGCATCGACCAAAAATTTGGGGTTGTTTTTCAAAGTTAAATTTTGTTGGGAACGATTTAATTTTTCTTCCTGTGTTCTGATTGGTGCTTCAAAACAACATCTTATTGTCAGGTGACGCAAACCCCCACCTCAGCAAGGTCTGTTGACCTCCCGGTCTATGGATCTTCAACTCCTCTGAGCCGAAAATGGCTCCTTGGTCCCCGTTGGAACCTTCACGACGCGAGCCCCAACTCCACATGACCACAGACTTAACTTCAAAAGGCGCGTCGCGTTTCGCAATTTCGGTACTTCCGTTGCGAGTCACCCCGACTCCTCAAATTCCCTAAATGTCGAGAACGGGATAACAATCCCTAGCTCCTCCTTTTAATTCTTCACGGATGTGACCTCCCGCTGCGACCTGGGGCCAACCTTCGAGCGCGTCGGGATTTCGCGTATCGAGAACTCGCGGTGTAGCTTTGCTCCCTTTTCCCGATATCTAAACTCGCGACTTCCTCACCTCAGATCAACGGTCCCGATTACCCAAAGATCCGACGATCCAGATCATGTCGGGATTTCGTGTTTCGCGACCTCTGAGTTACAACTTCCTCCACGCTCCCGACTTTCGAAATGTCGATATTCAAAGCGCCAAACCAATAGCTCTCGCCCCTTTAGATCCGACAGCTGCTATCTCTCCTGAGCTTGCGAGTGTTGAAAGACTCCCACCTTAACCTCCCTGCAACTCCACTAGATCTAACAGTAAACGGATATCGACACTTCTCCCTCTGAGAATTTCCACCGTCCGTTCAGGTTCTCAATGACTTCTCGTCGAATGACTTGGCGTCAACCCTCCTGAACTTGATTCCACAAGGTGACTTCACTCCTCATCTTTCCTCTGAACTCTCCAAATCTCTATCCTTCCTGAGCTTGGTCCTTGCTGCAAACTCAAGAATTCTAAGGAACCCTGCACGCACTCCTTGCGGCCTTCACGAAAATCTTTGATTATCTGATATCTTCCAACTCTGTGCACTCCTTGCGACATAAGTTATTCAACTGCTCCCTTGGGTTGGAAAGTTCTAAGACTTCGACTTGGCATGCGCACACCTTGCACGACTCTATGCTATACTTGCACTTTTGCTGGTATAAGAACAACTCTATCTCTCCTGAGCTTTTCTGAGGTAAAACTCAGAATCTTGTCAATGCACTCCTTGTGGACCTTCACTGCACTCCTTGCGGGAATTCTCAGAAAGAGAAACAATTGAAACTCATGCTCTTCTCACGGACTTCATACATTCAACATGAAATCATACACATAAAGCATTGAAACAAATGCATAACAGAGCATATAAGAAAATTGTAAACATATCATTCAATAGATGCAAACAGTAACCATAACAACACCGTGAAATTGGATCAAAGCATTCTTATATTAATCCAAGTACTTCTATACACGATCTCTATAGCAACAACTGTCTGCTCAAACAACTTCTACAATCTATGTTCTTCTCTGCTCTCCTACGCTCTCTTGCTCTACAGCTTCTACTCTTACAATTGAGAATGATAATACAATACATCTATGAGGGAGCTTTCTTGAGTTTTCCCTCCTATAACTCTAAGCTATCTTATCGAAATTAAAAACTACAACTACTTTACATTTATTACATTAAATGCCTTCAACCGAGAGATGAGAGCAAACGCTCAAGATCTGTGTTACAATCCCAAGACATTTAAAGCAAATACATCCTTCCAGCTATTACATTAATGTTTCATCTTTTAAATTTCAAAATGTCTTCAAAATGCACGTTAGTGTATATCCAGTTGTCCTCCACTTGCGCTTGTTGGTGATACTCCTGCATCATACTCCTCTGGCTGAAAATTTTCATGGACTCCTGTCCATGAGCTCCTGCACCGTCTATCCATGTTTTTGGATACCCGCTTCACTTTCCCAACTGGCATCCTCAATCAGGTGTCCTTTCCATTTTATCAAATACTCAAAATATGTCTTCCTCCGGGTCTTCTTGCCAACTCTTTGATCAATGATCTTTTCCATCTGCGGCTTTTCAGCTATAGGCATCTGTTTGACCCACTGAATTTCCTTTAAACCATAGTCTGTCCTGAATCAAACACTCAATCCATTGGCTCATGTACCTTAAAACAAGATTCTCACATGCCTCATAAGTGTCTTTGAAATCTAAATCATCTCTGTACATTTCCTTAAGGCTATGAAAACCTAAGGTCTTCACTCGAAACTCCTGCAGAATCAAACATTTCCTGCTCAATACATCAGCAACCTTGTTAGCATTTCCAGAAATGTGTTTTATAACAAAAGTAAAGTTATGCATGAACTCAATCCATTTTGCATGTTTTTGATATAGTTTCTCCTGTCTGGTTATAAACTGTAAGGCCTGGTTGTCGCTATATAAAACGAACTCTTTTGGAACCAGGTAGTGCCTCCATTTCTTCAGTGTTTGTATGACTCCACTTCCTCTGTCCAATGAAAATATTTATGTCTCTTCTTGACTGTGTCCATCATTGGCGCACAAATTCCACTAATTTTTTTTATGAACTTCCTGTAAAAACTGGCTAGTCCATGGAAGCTTCTGACTTCAAAGATATTCCTTGGCAATGGCCATTCTTTGATCACTTTTACCTTTTTTGGGTCCATCTTCAACTCATTCGAAGAGATCACAAAACCCAAATAAATGGGTTTTGTCTTCATGAAAGACGACTTCTTCAGATTTATCAGCAACTTCTCTTGCTGCAACCTCCTCATCACTGAAGTTAAATGTCTCAAATGTTCTTCCTCAGTCTTACTGAAGATCAGTATATCATAAAGATATAAAATTACAAACTTCCCAATGAAATATTTCAAGACTTAGTTCATCAATCTCATAAAAGTACTTGGCGTATTCGTCAATCCAAATGGCATGACAAGCCATTCATACAACCCTTCATTCGTCTTGAATGTTGTCTTCCATTCATCACCTTCCCTCATTCTAATCTGATGATATCCACTTTTCAAATCAATTTTTGAAAAAAACTTTACTCCACTCAAGCAATCCATCAAGTCATCCATCCCAGGTAAAGGAAATCTATACCTGATAGTGATTTTGTTTATAGCCCTCGAGTCTGTACACATTCTCCATCCACCATCCTTCTTCGGACTTAACACTGTTGGCACAATGCATGGACTCAAGCTTTCTCTAATCAACCCTTTGTCCATCAAATCCTAGACTTTCTTCTTAACCTCTTCATTCTCCTGTGGCGTCAATATGTACGCAGCTTTGTTTGGTAGACTTGCCCTTGGTATAAGGTCAATGTGATGGCTTATACTCCTGATGGGCGGCAACAAACAAGGCAAATCATCCACCACTATATTAGAGAAATTTTCCAATAATTCCTGAATTTCCTCAGGTAGATCATTTATTGAGGTATTGGTCAAAATGACTCTAGGTTTTCTAACCACATCAAACTGCATTGCTTGATCTTTCTTGACTTCATCAAGAAGTTCCTTCCCACTCATGAGAAGTATAGTATTGCTTGTTTCTTCTTTCACCTTCTTGTCTTCAATTGGCAACAACATATGTGTCCTACCATTCTTCTCCAAGCTATAAGTATTCTTTATTTCGTCATGGATAACATTTCTATCATATTGCCAAGGCCTTTCCAACAAAATATGATAGACATCTATGGGAATTACGTCACATAAAATCTCATCTCTATATCCCCCTATCTTAAATTCAACTAAACATTGTTTAGTGACTGTTGCCTGGTGCGCTTTTTTCAACCACGGAACTTTATACGGGCTTGGATGTGAAACTGTCTCCAATTCCAGCTTCTCCACCATCTCTATGGATACTAAGTTATCTGTGCTTCCACTGTCAACGATCACCTAGCATACCCTATCTTTGGTTTTTCAAGCAGTTCTAAACAAACTATTCCTTTGGACTGGATTCTCCACCTCTTTCTTTGATTTCAAGAGAATTTTCCTCATCATCAAGGATCTTCCACCTTCTGCATCTTCTGCCTCAACATTTCTCCTTTGAGCTTCTAAAATGTGAGCTTTGCCTCCTCCATCCCTTTTCCCATCGAGACATTCCCAAGATTTATGTCATGTCTTCCCACAAACAAAACACTTTACTTCACCTCCTCTGCCTCTTCCTCTTCCTCTTTCTCGAGGAAAAGTGTTCCTATTGTCATATTGTCTTATTTGTGAACTTCCTCCCCTTTTTGGGTGGTTATGAGGTTTCTTTTATTCATCCTTGGGCTTCTATACTTTGTCCTAGGCAATTGCTTTGCCTCTGCTCTGACTTCTTCTCTGCCCCTTTGACCTTGCTTTCGAGCCAATTTCTCTTCTGCCTTCAGAGCAACCTAATAAGCATCTTCTACATTTATGATTGTCACCATGCTCATCTCATCCTGAATCTCATATCTCAGGCTATTCATGTATATGGCGACCTTTTCATCATCACTCTCGTGATGACTAGCTCTGATGTTTAACCTGTAAAACTCCTCAATGTATTCCTTCACTATCATCCCTTTCTGTCTCAAATTCTGCATTCTTTGAAATAGATTGATTTGATAATCTCTGGGTATGAATTTGGATTTCATCTTAGCTACCATTCTATCCCAGCTTTTAACTCTTTGTTTGCCCTTGCAACGCCTGTCAGCCTGCAGTTCATCCCACCACACTGTTGCATGTCCTTTCAGTTTAGTGACTATGTGCTTAACTTTCTTATCTTCTTCGATATCCTCATAATCGAAGTATTTATCTAGAGATCTAAACCAATATAGCAGCTCCTCAACGTCCAAGTTGCCTTCATACATCGGGATGTCTAGCTTTGCTCTGGCACCTATTCTTGCAACAATATTAAATAGACATTCTTCTACAACATCTTCGGCTACAACTTCTTCTACTCCTTCTTCGTTCTCGCTTTCAGCCTCATTGATATCTCCAGTATCATGTGTTCGCCTATGTGTTGTCTCCATAGCATCTAATAGAGCATGAAGTTCTCTCATTTCCCTTTCCACGGCTGGATCGAGTAAAGTTCTTTCTAGACATCTCCTTAGTGACATTGTTTCAATCTGTCCACGTAGAATTCAAATCATAATTGTCCTCTGTCTTCTCTTACTTACATAAAACAATAGTTGTTAGCTCTGATACCACCTGACGCAAACCCCCACCTCAGCAGGGTCTGTTGACTCCCAGTCTATGGATCTTCAACTCGTCTAAGCAAAAAATGGCTCTTTGGTCCCCGCTGGAACCTTCACGACAACAAATCCACAGGTCTCCTTTTATGTGCTCTACCCGCGCGAACATGCACTAGACGTGAGCCCCAACTCCACGTGACCATGGACTTAACTTCAAAAGGTGCGTCACATTTCGTGATTTTTGGAATTTCGTTGCGAGTCACCCCGACTCCTCAGATTCCCAAAATGTCGAGAATGGGCTAACGGTCCCTAGATCCTCTCTTTAATTCTTCACATATGTGACTTCCAGCTACGACCTGGGGCCCAACCTTCGAGCGCGTCAGGATTTCGTGTATCGAGAACTCGTGGTGTAGCTTTGCTCCCTTTTCCTTATATCCAAACTCGCGACTTCCTCACCTCAGATCAATGGTCCCGATTCCCCCAGGATCCGACAATCCAGATCGTGTCGGTATTTTGCGTTTTGCGACCTCTGAGTTACAGCTTCCTCCACACTCTCGACTTTCGAAATGTCGATATTCAAAGCGCCAAACCAACAACTCTCGCCCCTTCAGATCTGACGGTTGTTATCTCTCTTAAGCTTGCGAGTGTTGAAAGACTCTCGCCTTAACCTCCCTGCAATTCCACTAGATCTAACGGTCCACGGATATCGACACTTCTCCCTCCAAGAATTTCCACCGTCCGTTCAAGTTCTCAATGACTCTTCGTCGAATGACTCGGCGTCAACCCTCCTGAACTTGATTCCATGAGTTGACTTCAACCCTCGTCTTTCCTCTGAACTCTCCAAATCTCTATCCTTCCTGATCTTGGTCCTTGCTGCAAACTCAAGGATTCTAAGGAACCCTGCACGCACTCCTTGCGGCCTTCATGAAAATCTCTGATTATCTGATATCTTCCAACTCTGCGCACTCCTTGCGACAGAAGTTCTTCAACCACTCCCTTGGGTTGGAAAGGTATAAGACTTCGACTTGGCCTGTGCACACCTTGCACGGCTCTGTCTTATACTTGCACTTCTGCTGGTATAAGAACAACTCTATCTCTCCTAATCTTTTCTGAGGTAAAACTCAGAATCTTGTCAATGCACTCCTTACGGACCTTCACTGCACTCCTTGCAGGAATTCTCAGGAAGAGAAACAATTGAAACTCATACTCTTCTCACGGACTTCATACATTCAACATGAAATCATACACATAAAGTATTGAAACAAATGCATAACAGAGTATATAAGCAAATTGTAAACATGCCATTCAATAGATGCAAACAATAACCATAACAACACCATGAAATTGGATCAAAGCATTCTTATATTAATCCAAGTACTTATGTACACGGTCTCTATAGAAACAACTATCTGCTCAAACAACTTCTATAATCTATGTTCTTCTCTGCTCTCCTACGCTCTCTTTCTCTACAGCTTCTACTCTTACAATTGAGAATGATAATACAATACATCTACGAGGAAGTTTTCTTGAGTTTTCCCTCCTACAACTCTAAGCTATCTTATCGAAATTAAAGACTACGACTACTTTACATTTATTACATTAAATGCCTCCAACCGGCAGATGAGAGCAAACGCTCAAGATATGTGTTACAATCCCAAGACATTAAAAGAAAATACATCCTTCTAGCTATTACATTAATGTTTCATCTTTTAAATTTCAAAATGTCTTCAAAATGCACGTTGGTGTATATCCAACTGTCCTCCACTTGCGCTTGTTGGCGATGCTCCTTCATCATCAGGCCAATGACAGGAATTGAATAGGCAATTTAATTATGCAGGTTTAGCGATTGGATGGAATGGTTGCATGTACAAGTCTCAAAGTTCCGAGACCATCATGGTTTACAAAGCTTTCTATAATGTCAACTGGCAATTGGTGGCATTTAAAACAGTGGGTTAGACAAGATATATATATATGATCAAGCCCAAAGAAATCAATAATCAATTAGAACAAAAGAATTCAATTAAAGCTCCTTTTAATCTGTGAAAGCTATCGCAGAGAATCATGTCAAGCAATACACATAAATCCCTTAATTGTACTAAATTTAATGAATAATTGAAACACAATTATATATATAATTGTGTTTCAATTATTCATTAAATTTAGTACGATTAAGGGATTTATGTGTATTGCTTGACATGATTCTCTGCGATAGCTTTCACAGATTAAAAGGAGCTTTAATTGAATTCTTTTGTTCTAATTGATTATTGATTTCTTTGGGCTTGATCATGATATATTGTTCTATAAGCCAGGAAGGTGAGGTTGTTCCGAAAGTTACAGGTGTTGCAGTTGGCAACTTGGAAGAGATATGGTTTTTTAGGCTTGTACAAATCTATGAGAGTGGGTAAGAAGTCCTCTGCATCTAGTATCTTTCTCCTAACCAGTTGGTTTACATATTAATATATGTATTTTAGATAAGTGCAATTAGTTTATGTAGTTGTTGTTTGATAGAATTTGTTTTGTGCATAGTGCAGTTAGATCTGTTGTATTGTTAGTTTTTCCAAAAGCAAGTCAAGTCGGGAAGGGGTTATTGCAGAGACTATGTAGGCTGAAAACAATGAAAGGGGAGCAGGTCGGAGAGAAGGTGTTCTATTTTGAAGTCGTATTGTTGTTTGATAGTTTCTCTGGCTGTTGTTTGTTAGAGTTTTTTTTGTGCATAGTGTAGTTATTTTTGTCATGTTGCTCGTTTTTCCATAAGCAATTCAAGTGGGTCGGGGGCTATTACATAGATTGTGTAATATGAAAGAAGTCAAATGTGAGCAGGGAGAGAAGGTGTGTTGTTTTGAGGTTGTATTGTTCACTTTATTTTTTTGGGTTAGTTAATGCGTTTGTCTACCATGTCATTTGTTATGCTTCAGAGAGACAGAGTTGTTCTGGATTTGCAAGTGTTGGGAGTGGTGAGTTTCAAGAGTTCTGAATTTGGGATTGTGGAAATGTGCATCAAAGTGTAATAAATCCTCTGCATTGTATGTTATATGCTAGAGCAATGTTGTTTTTAGGTTGGATGCATTTTCACATGGTGTTGGAATTGTTTGGTTGGTGCATTATACTGTGTTTCATGTGTCCCTTTTTTTTGGGGGGGTTTGATTATAGTATAAATAGGTATAGTTTAGAAAGACGGGCATCTTGCAGTTTTTCTGGAGGCTTTTGCTATGAACATACGATGACACTCGATGTGGCTATGTCTTGCGCATTTCGACAATGGAAAAGGAGTGTCACTCACACAACCGGTACTATGTATTTTCAATGCTTGTGCGAAGAATTCATGCCAGTTATGCTCATGCAGTCCCATGCATCTGCACGACAAATTGTGGTAGGGGGTATAATTTGGATTATATCCCAACGATTTTTCATAGGTTGATTTTTTCATATTTGCAAGCAAAGGGTATCAATTTAGAGCTTAAATGTGATGTGTGAAAGGCATAACTATGGGGAGGGTGGAGATATGGCTATTGCAAAACCTTCATCCAACCTCAAAAGTGGGAAAGTAAAAAGGATTTTAACTAGTAGATTGTCCAAAAGCAAATAGATTGCAGACCCGGGATTATACCAAATCCAAGAGCAGGATGTCACTCTGGTAAAATGTCTTTTACAAATATATCAGATACCTTTCGAATAGCAATAGCCATAATAAAAAACCATTGAGCAATCTACAGATAAGCAACACATTTGCTTGCCATTGCTTCTAGATGCATGGTGTTTTCTCCTAAATCAGAACAAATCAATTTATTATAAATCAGTGACCTATTCTGCAAATTGTGTCACTTGTCATAATCACGGAAGCAAAACTATTGGAAATGCGGAGGTGCGAAAGTTTGGCAACGCGGGAGGCTGACCTATGTAGGTTCTTCGTGAAAGGTTTAAAAACAGATTGTCTTAAGTAGACCAAGTATAGTTGTGCAATGTGCACGAAGATTCAAAATAGACTAAGTGAATGCTTGGTCTATTATCAGTCCTTGTGATGGATTCTAAGCTTTTGACCCTTGCGCTAAGAATTCATGCCACTTATGGTTTGGCATTGGCAGAGTTGGTTGCATAAAAAATTGTGCAATTGGCAGAGCAATGTCATCAGCACTTCCGCATAGGCATATGTTGCACAAACATGGTACTTTGTCTATTTAGCACTTGGTTTATATTCAAATCTTTCTACACTACCGCAGTTCCGCATCTAGCATCATGTTTGAAAGTGTGTGCTCTATGCATAGTGCAGTTACTTGGTTTCATTCAAATTTGCATTGGCATTGGTGTAGTGTTTAAGCAAATTTGTTCTCTCTTATTAGTTGTATTGTTGGATCAAATGGTTGAATGAAATATTATCGATGTACATCATATAAAAACGTTTTTTTACTAGCAAATTGTCCAAGGATAAATAGATTGGAGAGTTGTGATTGCCCCAGGGCCAAAAGTAGGATGCAAATATTCCAAAATGTCTTTTACATATATATCGGCTACCTTTTGAATAACAATAGCAATAATAAAAAACCATCGAACATTGTACAAATAAGCAACACATTTGCTTTGTAGTGCTTCTAGATGGGTGGTGTTTGCTCCTAAATCGGAGCAAATCAATTTATAATAAATCACGGACATGTATTGCAAATTATGTCACATGTCACAATCAGGGATGCAAAACTATTTGAAATGCAGAGACGCGGAAGTGTAGCAATGCCGGAGGATGACCAATGTAGGTTCTCCGCACAAGGCTTAAAAATACACCATCTTAAGTGCATCAAGTAAAGTTATGAACATATGGAGGTACTTGATGCAACGACGGTCTTAAGTGCACTAAGTATAACTATGAACATATGGCGGCACTCAGTGCAGCCATGTCTTGTGCACCTTGGCAATGGTAGAGGAATATCGCTATCACAACCAATACTGTGTATTTTCAATGCTTGTGCAAAGAATTTATGTTGGTTATTATTGTAGAGTTTGGCACATGCTATTGCAAAATCTCCGTCCAACCTCAACAATAGCCATGTAAAAACGCTTTTGACTAGAAAATTATCGAAAGACAAATTTGTAGAGCTGGGATTACCCCAAATCCAAGATCAGGATGTCAATCCACTAAAATGTCTTTTAGACATATATGTGATACCTTTCTAATAGCAACAAGCATAATAAAAAACCATCAAGTAGTTTACGAATAAGCATTATGTTTATTGGCACTGCTTCTAGATGTGTGATCGTTCTTACTAAAGTGGAGTAAATGAATTTATCATAAATCAGTGACCTATTTTGCAAATTGTGTGGCTTATCACAATCACAAATGCGAAAGTATTGGAAATGTAGAATTGCGGAAGTGTAGCAAAGTGGGAGGATGACCAATGCAGGTTCTTTGCACAAGGATTGAAAATAGATTGTCTTAAGTAGACCAAGTATAGTTGTGCGAACTAGACAAGGATTCAAAATAGATTGGGAGAGTGCTTGCTCTATTTTCAATCCTTGTATGGGATTCTAGAATTTCAATCCTTACATTGAGAATTCATGCCACTTATGGTTGGGCATTGGTAGAGTTGGTTGCATAGATACCTATGCGATTGACATAGTGATTTCATGAACACTTCTGCATAGGTATATCCTGCATACAGGTGGTACTTTGTCTATTTAGGGCTTGGTCTATATTCAAATATTGTGCAAAGAACTGTTACGTTTCCTCTTTCTACACTATCACAGTTTCACATCTCGCATCATATTTGATAGTGTGTGCTCTATGCATAGTACAATTACTTGGTTTATTCAAATTTGCATTAGCAATTACTTTATAGTGCTTCTAGATGCATGGTGTTTCCTACTAAATCAGAGCAAATCAATTTACCATAAATCAGTGACCTATATTGCAAATTACATTGTTTGTCACAATCAGGGATGCATGGGAAGAGTAGCAATGTGGTAGGATGACTCGTGCGAGTTCTTTGCGGAAGGCTTAAAAATAGACGGTCTTAGGTAGACCAAGTATAGCTATGAATATGTGGAGGCATTGCAGCCATATCTTGGGCACCTTGGAAGTGGAAGAGGAATATTGCTAGCACAACCAATATTGTGTATTTTCAATGCTCATGTAGAGAATTCATGTCAGTTATTATTGTGCAGTTTCATGCCTGCTATTGAAAAACTTTTCCCAACATGAAAAGTGGCGAACTAAAAACTCTTTTGACTAGCAAATTATCTAGGACAAATAAATCGCAAACCTGGGATTACCCCAAAGCAAAGAGCAGGATGCCATTATGCCAAACTATCTTTTACACATATATCAGCTACATCGTCGAATAGTTTACAGATAAGAAATACATTTGCTTCGCACTGCTTATAGATGTGTGGCCTTTCCTCCTAAATCAGAGAAAATCAATTCATCATAAATCAGTGGCCTATTTTGGAATTTACGTTGCTTGTCATTATCACAGATGCGAAAGTATTGGAAATGCGAAGTTGTTGAAATGTAGTAACGTGGGAGGATGATGTGTGCATGGCTTAAAAATAGACCTTCTTACGTAAACCAAGTACACATGTGCAGACTTTGATAATTCATGCCACTTATGGTATGGCATTGGCAGAGTTGGTTGCATAGACACTTGTGCAAAGAGCGATGTCATCAACACTTTCGCATAGGTGTATGTTGCACAAAGCCGATAATTTATCTATTTAGCACTTGCTCTATACTCAAATCTTGTGCGGAGAATTGATACGTTTGGTCTTTCCGCACTACCACAATTCCGCATCTCGCATCATGTTTGTTAGTGTGTGCTCTATGCATAATACAATTACTTGTTTCATTCAAACTTGTATTGACATTGGTGTGGTGTTTAAACGAACTAGTCCTCTTTTATCAGTTGTGTTGCTAGATCAAATGGTTGAATGAAATATTCTTGATGTGCATCATATATGCTGGAAAAAAAAATAGTGCTTGCTTATTTTTTTTATTTTTTTTCAGGGGTGGATTAAATTGGTCAAGAGCTATTTCAGAAACTATATATATATCAAAAAGGAATAAAAGATAAACAACGACAAAAACAATGTATGTTGTTTCGAGAATTTTTTTATTTTTTTTTATATTTCCCGAGTTGTTGGATGTGATAGACATAGCTTAAGCATCATCTGAATGACATAAACTAAACAAAAGCATGTTTTCATATTCTTGTTACTTATTTAGAAAGTTCTTGTTTCTCTGTTGGATCAAGAAATCGTGTCAACCATTGCAAGCAGTGGATAAAACAGATAATTTGGTCGCAGCTAAAATAAAATATCGACAATTTGCATTGTGTTTGCATCTCACTATCAACAATCTACATTGTTGTTTGACTTGTTCGATGTGCATCACATTGAAACAATCACTAGTGTTTAAAAAGAGAATAAGGCAAAGAAAGAAACATGAAACAAGAATTGTAGAGGTGTGTTTTTCTAATTTTATTTGTGTACTATCCATTTGATGTTCGTTAATATTGTGTATTTCATGTGATTTTAACATAAGGGTTTATTTGCGTGTTCATTGAATTTCGTTCACTGCTTTCACATAAAAATGAAATAGAGCAATTGCAGGAGAGAAAGAAGTGACAAGCAATGCAGGAGAAGAAACTCAAGAACAATGTCCCAAGAGGAGGTATGCTTGTAACAAATACACAAGGAACAACCCTTTTTTTTTGGTAAATTATATGCAAATGCAACAATATATGTCCATACGACATAGTAGTACGTATAATCTAAAGTGCATTGACAAAGTAATAAACATATAGCATTAAAGTAGATAACCATTGAATTGAGAAAAGATGTGCTAGATTGCAAAACATAAGCAAACTTTGGATTATTTTCATTTGAAAAGAACGAAACATACAAAGGTAGACTAGTACATTTCATAGAATTGTGTTATGTACTTTGCTCATTTGAACAATGGTTGCATGGCTCTGGGGCATGGATTTTATGTTGTTAATATGTACTTGTCCTGTCATTTAACACTTATCTGTGAAAGGGCAACAAGATTTGGAAACAAGATGATCTTATTTATTTAAATCTCTTAACACAATTACTTGATGTAGTTAGTGTTATAGAGAAGCAAGAAGAGAAAGCAAGGACGGTGTTGACACATGGTGCACAATGGCTTATTTTTCCAGAGATTGTACTCTTTAACAAACTTCTAACACTAACATTTGGTACTTAGCAAGTTTCACATGCTATTAGCTTGGTGGTCCTCAACTCAAGTCGTATTGGGACGTCAAAAAAATGCTATGTTGAATTGTTATCGTTGTGAATGTGGCTAGGTTGGATACACGCACATTGCTTGAGTAAGTGCAAACCATTTGTATAAATTATTGTTGCAGCCGCAAACAAATTTTGGAATGATTAAGGTCATCCTGGAAGCAACAACTAGATTTGGTGTAGATTTGTCTGGGATGACGACGTCTCTTTGCTTTGGCTTCCTCTGGACTGGTGAAGTGTGGGCATGCTTCATCCTGTATTCCAGAAATTCAAGCAGTAGTGGACCCAAGTCCTTTAGCTAGAACTTTGCCTCGGGCACTTGAAAATCGCAAGGATGGGTTAATTGTTCCAACGGACAAGCCCAACGTCATCCTCTTGTCTGGTTCAACTTGGTTGATAATGAAGAAGAGGAAAAAAACTATAACCGATAGAGGGGGCAGTCTACATAATGCATCTATTGGGTTCAACAAACGTGTTGATCCATGGCAACACACACAACAGATGTTGATAGAGAGACATGGAGAACGACAAGAACTTTGAAGCACAATTCAAGCAATTGTTTGGCAAGGCTAGGGATCTTGGTCATCGACTGTACACTAAGTCCCCTTCCCAACATGACCCTTCTCAACGTCAATCGACGTCAGAATGACATTGTGGGACGATAAGCGGTCTGCATGGAATGTTGCATGTAGTAAATCAAATGTTTTCTAGGAGAAGCCATGGATGTGAGGACTTTGTGGTTGAACTATGATTCCTGGAATAAATAGACCCGGCGGCTAGGTGGCTAGTAGAAGTGCTCAATTGACAACTAGTGGGAGCTCTTTTTGTGGATAAATGCAAATTGGTTGGGAATACCATGGCCTTGGAAAGTGGTATAAATAGTTGAAAAGACAACTGTAAATTTCCGCGGTGATGTTCATGCTTTTGAGTTGGCTCCATGCGTCAGTGTTCCTGTAGGGATACGTTTCAATTCAGATCAAGGTTCCTTTAATGTTGTATGAAGTGCCAATGATTTGTCGTACTCCTAGTGGTCTTTGGCCAGTGTAAGTTCATAACTATATGTGTCTTTTGTATGTGTGTGATCTGGATGGATCATATTGCTTGACGCTTTGATAGTGTGAAACACTTTGTAGTCCTTGTGTCGCCTATGCGAGAGTGTCACCATTTCCAGTCTCCTATGTATTTCCCATGACTTCTCGTGTAATCTGATATCTGCAAATTTGTTGGTATGTTAGGTTTTCTTGTAAATGGCTAGGTAAAGAGGCTTTTGATGACAAGTTTCTTGAGAGATGGTTACATCTTAAGTTAGTGCATCATTTGCATGGGCGATGTTTACATCTTCAATACCAGTCATCAATTTACAATACTTGTCATTTGGCAGCTTCCACGAAGTTAATGTCCATGTCATATTGTTTAAGTTTAGCAAGGAAATCTGTCCATGAACCTTTTCTAAATTGTCGATGAAGCAAGATTGTTACAGAAATATGTCTTGCATAGTCTATTCGCACAAGAATGTTATTTTCTTTTTCTATATGCTCTAGGTTTGTTTCCTTAAATGCATTTTGATAGATGTGAAAGTTATGAATAATACATTACCAAGGTCATATTTTAAGGCCAGGTGCATAGGGCATATTTACTAACATGTGCTTTTCAGACATGAGTTAGTTGCGAAATATGGGGAATGATTAATAGAAAGCATTAGAAAGCTCATAGACAACCACAACATTTACTTTGCACAAGTTCTAATTAGCCTTTGTTTTTCGCAAATCAAACTGCCATAAATGACTCGGTCATTGTGAAAATTACCTGGTTGTCAGAGTCACCATATTAGAACCATTGCAAATGTGAAGGTGCGGAAGGGCGAAACTGGTCAATGATCTATGCTATGAATTATCTGCACAATGGTTGAAAATGGAATTAGCAGCCCCAACTGCAAGAACCATATACTTATGCGAAGAAGACAAGGGATGAGAATATAAGTGAGCAGACTATGCGGGTGCAGTGCTTTGTGTTGGTTCTATATTTCAGGTTCAACATCGACAAATTTTGGGTTGTTTGAGGAATTTTCTTCCATATAACAATGCCAAAGATCCTTAGTGTTAAATCTTGTACTAGTTGTTAGGATCCTGCTATGTTTTTTGCGTGTGCTTCTCAACCGACTAAATGTATTCCGCTATGTTCCACTGCTTTTAGAGTTCCATAGGATCATGCAATTGTTGTTGTGTTGATTGTTAATTGTTGATGCATTTCAATTGTGAGATTTGGCTTGAAGTGTTGTGCAAATGCATATAGATCTTCTAGAAGAAAAGTACAAGTTTGTTGCAGTGGACAGTGCTATGTGTTAATGTTCATAACATAGTCTATTACACTTGGCAAATATTTTGTGTTTGTAGGTATTTTACCAGTTTAATCTTGTACATGTCATTAACAATTTTGCAATGCTATGTATTGTATCATGTGAAATGTGCTTTTGTGTGTTGCATAGTTGATGTACATCTATCCTACGAAAAAAATAAGAGGTCCATATGTCAATGTAAACATAATATAGAATATATTATATGTACTTCGTGTTCACGTATTCGGTGTTGCAAGTAGGAGAAGTTGGACAAGCCAGGGAAGTATTAGTATTGATGCATCGCAAAAATACTCCCAGCAACAGAGCCAGAGGTAAATTTCTATAATATATTTTATGTTTGCACATTATGATAGCATGACAAACTAATAGCGTCAAGTGTTTATGGAATTTGCAAATTTCTATGTTCATTTCAAGCAAAATAGGTATACCTGGAATTGAAGCAATCAATGTTGGGGAGTCAAGTGTGACATGCATGGGTGAAGCAACTATCCATGTGTAATAGGAGCAATTGGAAAGGTATGCGTATAAAAATGTACATTTTGCAACTGGACAAGAAATACATTGAAATTGTTTTTCGTATTGTTTATGTTCTACGATTTCTATTCCATGATGTAGCTCTACAACTTTGAATATTGTCTCAATAAAGGACTTGAACAATCACAAAACCCGAGAAGTATTCATTAGAGACGTAATGGTTGTTTACAACACATATTTGGATAAAGTGAATAGATCATGTAAAATCTTGTGTGCTGACATAACAGATGCAAATGGCATGATGACGGTTACATTGACTGTTCCTGCACACCTCATTGAAAGACATGAGCAAAAGATTGTTCCCGGAGCTGGAGTATCTATTACAAATTTCAAAATTATACCAAAAAGTGGCTATGACCGTGGTGATTGCAATCGTGTTATATCAATAATTGAATCAAGTGTCATCGAGACAGTGTCTCCAACCTGTAAAGAATACAATTTCATACTAGTAATAACAATCAAGCAATTTGCAAGTAATACAAACATGTATCCAATCGACACTATTGGAGTTGTCATCACCCTCACTAGGAAAGTTGGATTGTAGTATAGTTTGCATATAAAAGATGGAAACACAAAGGATGACAAAGCAACAATATGTTTTTCCATTGTCAATTGTTAATTGTTTATGTGTTGATATATCTTAGATAAAGCTATATGACAATTACAGTCTTTTATGTATCAACTGCAGTCGTTCGAGACACATGGACATTTCTTCGCTTCACTGGAACAACAATTGCAAAAAAGGAAATTTCCCATTTTGCTATTTAAAAATATAACCAAGAGGAGATATGTAAAATAAAAGGTTTTTCACACAACACATTCGACATTTATAACAAAACTCACAACAAAAGTAGTCAAAGATTTGAAAAAACTAACTGGGTTGACAAACGTTGTGAGTATAGATTGACAACTCTATGTACAAATATCGTGTACAATACTATTTGAAAACACACACACACACACACTCATATAGCCTAAATTATTAAGCTTTGTATTGTATAAACAAATCGAAAGTACAATGATAGCACCAAATGCATATTCAACTCCATTTGAACATGTCTGTGCAATGTGAAACTCTCTTGCAAACGCATCTGCTTTGATAAAAAATGCAATGTTTGAATGTGTAAGATGTAATCAGAGATACCCTTTTATATATAAACATTGCCTGCGTGTTGTTATACGTACAATCGACAACAATAATGTCCAATGCACCACCAGGTAACCTATATTGCAGGAGCTGCTTCCTAGCTTGACATAAATGTAATATGAAATTTATTTGCAAAAGAAACATTAAACTATTTATATGTTGTGTGATTTTTGAGTACATGGCAAATTTACATTAAATGAAGACAACGTCGTATTGAATGTGGGATAGAGATTGAACTAAGACACTATCACCGTGCATGTGTGATGAGTTCTATCTATTGCTTTTCGATTTCTTTATACAGATACTATAACTATAATCTAGTTATTATTTTTTAGATTGACAAAAATGTTGATGCGAAATAACATATATACATATTTCTTGTATAGTTATTGAATACCAACAATAGCATGTGCATTGAGTCCCATGTGTTTACTGGACACTGTTAGCATTGCAGTGTCGTTGTATGGCATTTTTTGCAATTCAATTATGTCAAAATTTTAATGGACATTGGACTAATTGTTTATATGTTATTGGTCAAGTTACATAGCAACATTGATATATTGTTACTAGAGCTAGATTGCAATTGGAACAACTTTTGTTATTTGATGCTTCCAGAATTGTCATTGTTATGAAATTTGTAACACAACCTTGATATATTTAGAAAATTTGATGTTATTTGCAAATGCCATATGCATCTCTGTTGACAGTCTCATAAATTACTGCTAGAAACAATTTTGCACTATCGTTAGACAAGAAATTGCAACTACATATGTTCTATTTTAAGATGTTGATGTGCATTTGTGTATTGCCCTGTTTGTTTGAATAGACTTTTTGACATTTGCATCTGGTTCAAGTCAGAATAGAACATGTAATAAAGGCTTTGCATAAAAATGAACTTAGGCATTTTGACGCTTGTTTATCGATTATGGCATGGCATGGAATGATCAATGTAGTTTCTATTGATTTAAGCAAGTTGGCATGACTAAATATTATTTCTATTTCTACAGTGTCTATGATAAATGTCTCATAAATAAACATTAACAACAATGTTTTAATTGGCCTATATAGAATCAAATGCAATCAAACTTCAATAAAAAAAAAACACCATGTTTTATTGTTGCTCTAAGACAAATATTTCTCTTATTCTCAAGCATATTATGTATGGATGGATGCACAAAATTGCAAAGGATGGGTTACTTGTTTGGCATATGTCCATACTCATATGGAATTTAAATAACAAACAAAAAATTGAATGAATTGCAGAGGTTTTGCCTAAAATATATATATGGCAGAAATTGTCCACAAGTTTTCCTCTTGAATTCAATGATTGCAAATTTGACAAAAGTATACAAGTCTTCAATACCATTTTCCCCGGCTCTTTCTCAAGACAACATTTTTGTTTCTAATTTTTTTTCCCATGGACTGGCCAATCGTTTTTTTCTATTGTTCCAATGCACTGTAAACCGTTGAACTTGTAATAAGATAAGTGCCATAGTTGATTGTTTTTATAGGCTATATGTTTCATCTCATTGCAAAGAATTTTTTTTAGCACAATGTCCCTCCCAAGATCTCAAAATAGAGAATTTATATTGATATGCACGACTCCAGTGACTTGTATGCAATGACTAGTTGAATAGAACTGAAAACAACTAGCAATTATAATAACTTCTCTTGGTGTGCATTACGATGAATCCTAAATGTACATATATAGGTAATCATTTAAAATACAACTTCCACTAAGTTCAGTGGATTGCAAATAGATGTCATTTTGCAAGTATCTGAAGTATTAGGAATGCTGAAGTGTGGGATTGTAGTGCAATGACTTGTTTGATTTCTCCACACAGTTCTTGAAAAATAGAATAAATGTCCTCTTAGCGGGGATACACATCCGCGGAATGCGGGAGGGCTGAAGATATAGTTGTACGAAATGCAGAAGTGCATGAACATGCATATATGCATTCTGCGCAGAGAAGTCAGAAATAGACCGAACTCTTGCAAGTGCTTGAGACATATGCGTAGACTGCACTAGTGTTGAACATATGAATATGCGCATTGCAAACATATTGGCATTTTAAAATCCTACGTGAAACGTGGCAAATTGCAAGTAAAAACGCATCTAATTTGGAAATTTTCGAAATAAATGAAGCTTTTTGGTCATCATAGCTCATGTACCTGTTAATGCAGTACAAAATTATAAATGCAAATCTTTTGTCAAAATATTTTGTGAACCCGATATCTATTTAGGATTCCTTAGTCAAAATCCTTTTTACTTAGCCATTTTTTAGGTTGTGTGAAGCCCCTTGTTATGACCATATCTTTGCATTATGCCTACCTATATCTTCCACATATCAACATTTTTGCACTGGTCTATGCTCCAAATAACCACTACTTGGTTCTAATTCTATTTTCAAGCCTTATGCAGACTATTTACACTAGTGATCATCCTGCACTTCGACACTTTGCATTTGCAATCATTTTGTTCACGTGTTTCTCGCAATGCACCTAATTTGCATGATAAGGGAGTGATTTATTGTAGGTTGATTTGCTTGGATTTGCCACAAAACAAAGGTTATTCAGGAGTAGTGCCAAGTGAATGTTGAGTTGTCATGTTGCCTAGTTAATTGTTTCTATTTATCATTCCATGTATAGCAAAGTCCATTGAAAAAAACACAAGTATAGTAGATAAGAAAAGTAACCACCAGTTTTGTTCGCATAACGTATGTGCCACATCTTCCAACAACAATATTGCTTTAGGGACAATTTGAATAATGTCTATAGGCAAACTATCTTGCCAAATTTCAACAATATGACATGCACTTCTACTTTTTCCAGACTGTTAAATGGCGAACATTGTAGATCGATAACTAGTATTAAAACTGTGAATATCACCGATGGAATGTATGCCTGCAGAAGACATGATTAGCCGAGCATCGTGTATACATCCAATGCAAAGGACTGTACAAATTGTCAATAATCACTACATTGAAAATAATTTTTGATAACAAAATTTCCGAAACACAATCCATTGACAAAAGAATTTTATATAGCATTTGCATAAGCATCGCAGTTAGGAGGAAGAATGTCTCGCCTAGTCCCAGGATTTCGCACTTTCACATTTGCAATCGTTCGACATCGTGGATCCTGACAAACAACCTAATTTTCAGGATAACCAAGTCATTTATGGCACGTAGATTTGCTCGTATTTGCAAAAAATGGAGGCTATTTAACAATTATGTGAAGTAAATGTCGCAGATTTCTATGAGTTGTCTAATGCCTTCTATTAATCATTTCCCATACCAATAACTAAGTCAGGTGTGAAAAGGACATATTAGTAAATATGCCCTGTGCACTTGGCCTTTAAAGCAATTGGACCTTCATAATGTATTATTCATAAAATTCACGTATAACAAAGTGCATTTAAAGAAACACACGTACAACAGATACAATCTATAGAAGGTCGATGGACAAACTTGGTTGTTAAACTTAAAGAATATGACCTGTACATTAACCATGTAGAAATTGTCGGGTGATAAGGACTGCAAATTGATTACTAGTATTTAGGATATAGATGTCTGGCATGCACACCATGTACTAACTCAAGATGTAACCACATCCCAAAAAAATCGTCATCAAAGGCCTCTTTACTTAGCGATTTTCCACCTTGCGCCGATTCTTTTGCTATTATCTTATCTCTACATATGGCACATGCATATGTTCCACAATTCACATCCTTTGCACATCCAATACTTTTGTAGCAC